>JAFMPE010148154.1:0-21046 GCA_024759925.1 Ficus religiosa
TTAGAAAAGCAAAAACGTAATGAATGAGGCAAGAACCCACCACTTTCATCACTTGACGAAGATTTAGTATTAGGGGATCAAAGCTGAGGTTTGATGCTCCATGCATTTTTTAAAACGTTTATCTCTGCAAGAAAAATATATCTGCAGATCTTCATTAGATATATGGCCTTTACTTTTTTTGGCTTCAATTAACTGTCGCATACAAGGCTTCCATGACAACTTCACACAATGTGAATATGCATTTCCTCTTAAGCACTCTAATGTTTCTTTTTGAAAACAATCGGCCTTCAGTTTTTTGAGATCATGATTTTCTGATAACGTACCTTAATTTGAACTTGTTGGTTTCCTCTAAACAATCTCTCCTAGCGAGCTTTTGGCATTCACATCCTCTGTGTCTCGTATGTTTTGGAAGTAAAGCGTTAACGTTATATGTAGTGTTTGATAAGTAGAGATGAATTTGGAGAATGATGAGGAGATCGAAATAGTTGGTGACGAATTGATATGGGCATGAGTGGCATCTTAGAAGAACATAAATGGCAAGATGGAAATTAACATAGTTCCCATCTGTTTTGGGTTGGTTTTTCCACTAGTAGCTAGTTTGGTTTGCTCAACAAATCTTTACAATTTGTCATATTTGTACTTACGTACACTGCATGAGTTGTTTGGAATATTCTAGTGAAATATTAATGGAATGGATGCAATAAAAACTAATTCTCTTTTTCTTTCTTTTTTTCCTACACGTTTTTAACCAAAATTTTAGTAAAAGGGATTGGGTGGGATAGATTCAAATTTTAATAAGTAAAGCGAGAGTTTTTAAAATTCAGTGAGTAAAGTATGAACAATTAAGTCTAAAATTCAAAGATATAGATGAAAATAATTTAATGTTTAAAGTACCTGTAAAACAACAACGGTTGCATTTATATCACCAAGGATACGGTGACTACTGGAATGTTGATCATAAACTTTTCCTCTCCTCTTTTTTTTAAATCAATCTCGTCAGTTTATATATATATATATATATAAACGACTAAAACACTTTAGTAGCAGTGCTTTTGCTATCCTCTCAATAACATGTGGCGGCTATCTAACTAGAATATTACTAAATGATATCTCGTGAAAAATCTCATTAAGAATATCGAATTGGAAAAGAGAAATTAAAAATCATCGTAATGCTAACCTCCCACGGTGCCCCAAACTCGTTTTCTCCGGAGAAATCGTGGTCATCGGTGCCTGAGCTCCTCGTCTTCTCTGCAATGGCCAACTCTGGGGGGTTATTAAGAATTTCGGTAGATTTAGAATTTTCAATAATTTGAGGCTGATTTTAAATTAAGATAAAAAAGAACGAAAAATATAAAAAATATATCAGAAGTAACAAAAATTTTGTTGACAAAGAATTTACCTACCTAATAATATATTCACATCCCTTAACTAAACTAGAATTTACATGTAAATCCGGCATTTATTGAATTCAGTATTTATTAGATAGATCATGTATCTATTACACTTATATTTGTAATCTATCTAGTAAATTCAATATTTATTAATAAATCCAGTACTCACATGTTAATCTGATCTTTATCAAGTAATAATTACCGGCATTTAATTTGTAAATTTGTATGAAAATATCGAGTGTACTAGAAAAAACCGTTATTTAATTTCTAAATTTGTATGGAATTTTGTAAACATAAGAAGTTATGTTTGTTATTAATTGAGACAAAAATGTGGATTTACTTAATTGAAATATAAATACTGGATTTACTAAAAAAAATATATAGGATTTACTAGAAAATATCGAATTTAGTAATAAAAATTACACAGAACTTGATGAAATATTATATTTATTTATATTTACTTTGTAGCATGATTAAGTATAAAACCAAGTTAAAAATCAGGGAAATACTGGATTTCCTTGTTAAACATCAAATTTACCATAAAACTAAAAACATTAAAAATAAATTAAATACCAGACTTATTAATAAACCAAAAGGCTAAATTCGAGTAAAAAAAAAAAAAAAGGATTTTCGTTGTAAAAATCAAATTTTGCCATTAAAATAACCAAAAAAATTGAGAACAAAATTTAATAACATATTTACTGGTAAATACTGGATCTACAAATAAATGTTGAATTTACTTTTTTTTTTTTTTTTTTTGAAAGGGAAACGTTCTTTTTTTTTATATGGGATTAATTTCCTTCCTTACAAAGCAGTCCAATAATCTGGGATGAACATCAAACCAAACATAAGAATGTGAGCTAGAAAGAACATATTTAGCTAAGAAGTGGGCCACCCCATTCCCACTTCGGGTGGTAAAATAAACAGTACCACTTCCTGAACCTATTAGTGTCGGCTCAAGGGTAAGGGAAGTTAAGCAGTGGCCTAAGACCCCTTGAGAACGTGCAAGGCCCCAAATTCTATGCATAGTATAATAGCTTCAATAATGTTATCTATATATATATATAGATATAAATATATATTTAAATAAGAAAATTGAAAATTAAAGCACATATATTTTTGCTTGTCTATGCAAAAAAATTTTTTTTTTTAATTTTATTTTATAACAAAGAAGTTGTCTATGCACTTATGTATATATAAAAACGTATAACTACTATTGCAAATTTATTTCTATACGTTTGAATCATATAGGTATATTATATATCATTTAGACTTGAACCAAATAAAATTTCTATACGTTTATTGTTAGTGGGTTTTTTTATTGTAAAAAGGTTAAACAAAAAGGTCTTTTGAAACTTTTTGCTTAAGGCCCTAAAATTGATTAAGCCAGTCCCGAAACCTACACAGACATCACGAATGTCATCAATAACATTAGCTTCAATAGCGTTTACGACCGGGTTTTGTACTGCCTGGAACACAATTTAGAATGAGCAAGCGAAACTCCTTCCCGAGCCGCCATGCACTCACCTAAATGTGGAGAAAACCGGCCAAATATTCGTCTTGCCACAGCAGCCAAAACCATTCCATCTTCATGCCGAGCTACCACTCCAATCCCTATAAACTCCATATCATTGTTGACAGATCCACATTTATTTTCACAAATCCTTGAGTAGGACGGCGCCACTTCACAGTAGTTGACTTGGCTCGGTTGCACACCAAGTAATCCCCCAAAATTCTACGAGACCGAGCAACAACCTCCTTTGCCTCCTCAGCCTTATTCTCAACAACAAGACGGTTTCTCTCCAGCCAAATAGACCACTCTCTACCATGCAGAATATATAAAGGTCTTCTTTGCTGCATAAATTGGTCAAGAAGAGACAGAGAATTAAAAGGCCCCATCAGGAAATCATTTGAGCAATCTCCAACGGGCAGTTTCCTCCCAAACCATCTGTACTTACATTTCATTTCATTAGTAGTAAGTATAAAAAATTGAAAGTATCGAAATATTTATTTGGAAATATCGGATTTAAAGGGGGGAAAAAAAAAAAAAAAAAAAAAAAAAAAAAAAAAAAAACCCAAGTTGAGAGAAGTTAGTCTTGTCTTACGAGATCCAGCTGGGATTTTATCTTCATAATTAGAATGAACATCTGCCATTCCATAGGAATAAGCTCAATAAATCAGTACATATGATGACAAGAGCACGTAATATTAAACAAATTGGTACATGTGACTTTGTCTATTTATTTTCCTGTACCCGTCTTTATTATGTATTACCATTCTTTAAAACGTCGAGAGATGTTACGACACTACTTTTTGACCATTTCTCCAAGCTAAGACTTTAAATATAAATTTATTTTTAAAATTTAGGAAAAAAAAAAAAAGAAAAAAGAAAAAAGAGTTAGGATGTTGATGTTTTAGTCACTAACACCAAGGTAAACAAGCTCGGTCGACTTTGCTGGCAATATGCTCGTAAGGTTAAAGCTCATAGCTCTATTTTAATGACTGGAAGATTGTATAAACATCTTTAGCTAGCAATACTTGTGTTCCATTTTTTGTTTCTTTGTACCAGAATGTATGTGCTCCATCAATTTCATACAACTTTCTCAATCTCATCCGGGTGAAAAGGGGGAAAAATTTTTATTTGACTACTTGAGAAAGCAATTCTATCTTAACCCTTTTCTATGTGCTTTTGTCTCCATTTGAGAGATTGAGTTGGTTCTATCGCATTTGAGGAGGGAAATTATACCTCCAAAATAATTGTACGAACCATCTATGTTTGATTGGAGTACAATTTACATAATCAAAGTTCAATTTGCCTCCAAATTATCCTTTAGGAAAATATTTAACTACAACTTCACCTATAAATAAAGTTTTGTGATAAAAATGTGTTCAAAATTTCAGTCTTTTTCATTTTTTTTACAATATATAGACAGAGAGACCGATGACGTAATAGTATACAAGTTCAGAGGATTATGATGTATTAAATCAAATGTCAGGAGCCAACATGAGACAATGTGTATAATTCAGAGGCTCTTTTTCCATTTATTTTTGCTTTTGTTGTTTTTTTTTTTTTTTTTTTTTTTTTTTTTTTTTTTTTGTTTTTCTACAAAAGAATAAAAAATTCTTTCACTTTTTTCTCTTAGGCCTTTTTGTTTGGACACTCCCTACACTTTTGGAAGTTTGCAATTTAGTTCCCTAAATTTTTCTTTTCTTAATAGCTTATAATTTTTTACATTGTCAGTATTTTTTACTCAAATCTATTTAAATTTGGACTGATTTTTAATTTGCACATGACTTTACATTATAGCCCAAAAACGACATTGTTGATTATTTTTACTTAAATGACCAAGTGAAACACTATTCAAAAGCAAAAGGCTTGATGAAATAGGGGCGCGCTAGCCCCTAATCTAGGTTGGGAAAAGCCCTTTTTATGTTATTAGGAAAGCCTAATAAACGTCTTTATCGACAAAGAAAGCACTAACGAGAAAAGAAAATGGATGGCTAACACGCAATGGTTTTCGTGCAAGTTGCTTAATCCATTGCTTTGTAGCTTTCGAGCCCTTTTGCTTTGTAAGCAAGCTTGAGCCGCGCGAAAAGTTATATTTTATACATCTAAGGCTTTATCTATGGTAAGGGGCCTGGGCCTTTTCTTACTGGGCTTGAATACTTGCCTTGTTATTTTTAAAAGGAGAAAGGGCCAATAGGGGGCTAACTTGCTGTATCTGGTGGCGGACGGCCCAAGGACACGTAGCCGGGGGCGAGTAAAAAAATCCAACAGTTCCATTTTCCTTCTCGTTTCTTTTAAAACTATAATATAACTAATTCAATCAAGTTTCTTTGAAAACTCTGTCTTAATTCACAACTTAAAATTGAATTTAAGTCAATTATAATACATTAGTTCGTGGGAAGAAGAGATGAGATGGGTGTGGTGCTCAATGGATGTCAGTATAGGTGCCAACTTACTTTAACGTCATATTTAGCCTCTATCAACAATAACGCAAAAAGAAAAATAGAAAAAACCACAAACAAATTTACACGTCTAGTACATGAACATGTGGAAATACAAGGATGCACGAGTCATGTGAATATTTCTTCCAGAACATATTGTCGTTCTATTTATTAAAAAGAAATACAAATCCTAAAAGGAAACACTACAACTATGCATGATACCTTCATCACTTGACGGAGATTTAGTACGAGGGAATAATAAATTTGGTTGTGTTGCTTTACGAAAACAATCAACCTTCAATTTTTCGAGGTCATTTTCTGATAAATTACCATTGACGACCAGCTTGTAGTTTTCTCTGCACAATCTTTCCTAGCAAAGCTCTCTGCAAAGTGTATCTTCTTCGTCTTATTAGCGGTGGTAGTTGCCCTTCTTTAATATTATCTTTATTAATGGAATGTGTCATACGTAGAGATGAATTAGGAGAATGATGAGAATAAATAATTGATGACCAATTGTTAAGGGAAAGCGTGGCACCAACGAAATACATAAAATGACAAAATGCAAATTATGAGTTTGTTTCCCCATCTGTTTTGTTTGAGTTTGATTTTCCCACTACTAGTTTTAATTTGTTTGCGCAACAAATCTTCATTTTTTGTCATTTTTGTAGTTATAATGCGTGAGTTCTTTGGAATGTAGTGGAGTTTAAAGTACATGCACAACAATATATAACTGTGTTTGCCATTGTTTATTTGATGGTTGATTTCATTTTCAACCTCGCCTTTTAATTGATTTTTTTTTTTTTTTCGGTTGCATTAATATACATCACCAAGGGTCATAACTCATTAAGTCATTCCAAAGGATAACATTTTGTAGTTACCGAAATACTTTTTAAATAAACTTTTCTTGATTAATCAACTACGGCGGTACCAATTGAAAAGAAAATCCTCCTGTGTATATATTACTAAATACACAACCGAAGTCAAAAATGTCATGAAAAAAAAAAAAACACTTAAAATTGGGAAAAGCAAAATGAATTAGAATTCTAGAAATGAGAATAATAATTTGAAAAGATAAGCTTAGAATGAGCAATAATGGTTCAGCATTCAAAGAGCCTTCCTCCCACGACAAAGGGGCAAAAATTGAGATAACTTGACTATTGGAAAGTTGAGTAGAAACATTTTGTATTAACATAATGTTAAGAGATGTCTCGTGAAAAATCTCATTACGAAAATTCAATAGGAGAAAAAAAATTTAAAAGTTGTCGGAACGCTCTCCCAAAATCTAGCTCAAGCACAAAAAAATATTATTAAGAGCATCTCCACGTAAACAATTGGATAACATGACTCTTTCCGCTGTTAAGCATAAATAGGTCTGGGTCTATATATGTGTTTGTGTGTGTGTGTGTGTGTTTGTTTGGGAGTATAGACAAATTATTTATTGTAACTTTTTTTAAATGTGCTCTTACTTGAATATTTCTCTTATATCTTTTGAAATAATATTATTCATCAACACACACACACACATATATACATTACAAATATCTTTACTCTTCTTCTATCTATCCATCTATATTAAAAGCACGACTAGAGATTACATTGGGTTAATTTCATAAATAACACGTGTGGTAAAAATATTATTAAAACTAGTACCATTTTTGTTTCTTTTCGATACTAGCACTGTCATTTCATTTTTTTTAATCTAATTTATGGGACCAAGAAGCTTATAAGGGAGGCAAAATTTTGAAAGTACCCCTGTCTCCCCACGTGCCCAATTTGTGCTTCATATGACCCAAGTCCATTTTCAAGTTTTAGAGAAGAAACACAATGTAGAGTGAGAGAGAGAGAGAGGAACAAGGGATAGGTGATACGAGTTCCTTTTCTAAGGTTCCAGGCAAAGAGCTCCTTCATTACCAGCCCAGCCCCCTAGAAGATCGAACTCTAAAATGCCCAAATGCGAAAATTGCTTTGAGAGCCCGTACCAACCTCTCATTACGGTGAGTCTCTACCACTTTCTCCTCATTATTTTGTAATTTCTGGTTTTTATTACCTTTTCCAAAATTTGGTATCAAATTCAGTTGGAATTTTTGTAGTTTGGCTTAAATTTCAATTTAGAATTCGTTTGAAATTAAAAGATTCTTACTTATTTATTTATTTTTTTGTTCAATCTTTTTCCATTTTACCTTATTGAATTTCCTTCTACTTAGATTCAGGAATTTAATTCCCTTTTCTCGAAATATAACAAAAAAACCCTAGTTTGATTGGGTTCAATTTAAAGTTAGACTATGTAGTTTGGGGTAAAAGTAACTTTATTTATTCATTTGTTTTTTGCTTGTTCCACTTGGATTTCGTTTTTGTTATAGATTGTTCAGTAATGTGCTTTGAGTAGTGGAGGAATTAATCCCCTTTTTTGACAAAATTGAAAAACTCCAGTTTGGATTGGGGCATCAGAAATGGTGAGGTTTGCCGATTTGCCGAGGGAATTGGTGGTGGAAATCTTGTCATGGCTTCCACCAGAGTTTGTATTAGGATTCAAGTGCGTTTGCAAGATATGGTATGCCCTTATCAAAGACGAAGCGGTAAAAAGTTTACATTTTTAATGGACATTTCATAAAAATGTGTATTTTTAATGAAAAAGTTTACATTTTTGATTGATTATATATATATATAAGTTTTATTTTTATATGTGTTTTTGATGAAATTATGCATTTCTAATTGATTTGTTGAAAAACATTTACATCAAAAACCTAAAGTTTATATTTTTATTTGATTTTGTGAAATAAACTAAAAGTTTGTTGGTTTAGTATTTGGATATTGACTCTGAGAAATGTTAGGAAAATTGAGTGTTTTGGTTGAATATTTTTTTGGTTGCTAAAGTTGTCTGGGTTTGTGTTGATGTTTGGTTAATTTTTGTTGATATTGAAAATGAGGTTATGTAGTTATTTATCTGAGAGCATGCTATGATTTTGTAGGTCTTTTTTATGATGACATGCTGATTATCAATTTAATTACTCAAAATTCTGATATCACCTATTGGTCATTTTTGTCATGACTTTTTGATCATAAATATAATTACTCTCTTGTGATATTATTATCACAGATTCAGTTTATGCAATGTGTCTTGGATATTGAAATTATCCGTGTGAAGATAAATACTTTCGTCAACATCGGGAAGACTACAAAAATTTAAAAAAAGTAGTTGTTAAACCATTAGTAATAAGAGAGTCATAATGTAATTGACTAATTTTTCATTGTGAAAATGATCTTTTCAGTTAAAAATTACTTTATAAGTCAACTGTTCCGAAATATTTATTTTGAAGTTATAAATATCGTATGATAACTCCAATTTGTGCGTTTCAAATCTCCATTTGTTACAGCAACACAAGGAACAAATAATAAATGTCATCATGAAAATGACCCAATGGTCACTATAATAATTATCTATAGTCACTATTAAACCTGACACTGTATTTCGATCTAATTAACTAATTTCAAACATTTTTCTTGACCATTATATTGACATTACAGATGATTTATGGTGTCTCGCTATTATGTGTTTGAAAACTATTGTTAACACTATTAAATTGAAAGGAATTACTGAGATGGTCATAATGTAAATGATTTATTGGTCAGTATAAAAATGACAATTTGATTTGAAATTGACCTTAAAGTGTTAAATGTTGTGTAATATTAATTTTGATGTTACACATTAAGTAGGACAACTCTAATTTGTGCGTTTGAAAACTCATTTGGTTACAACAACACATGGAACAAATAACGGTAGTCATTATGAATATGACTCACTAGTCATTATAATAATTAGTAACTTAGGTACTAAATTCAAATCCGATAATAATGATTTAAGATAGTCAACATTCAAATATAAATAACCAGATACAAACAATCATAATACCTAAATAACAAACCCACAAATGTAGTAAATAAAAGTACTAACATAAAGTTATAGTAAAACAAAAGCAAGAGATAAGACATTAAAGTCAAACTGTCAATGGATATAAAAAAATGTTAATGTTCATAAAAACCATCACATAACAATACTCCAATAACACTCCTCACCAACTCAATAAGACCAATATAAGCTGTGGTAAGGGAGCACTATTATTCCTTTTATTTCACCACCAACATATCTCGATGTACCGTCCCATTAACTGTTATACTTGATGAAAACACAAACCGCAGCCATTCCTAAACAAAACAGCAAGATGTTAATCAATATGATAATTACCGTTTGGTCAAAAAATTATTGACTAATTAGGTCATCATAATAATGACCAAAAGGTCATTCTATTGTTTACCATTACTATTGTCAAAAACTTTCTAGAACGAGAAATCTTACAGTAAGGTACCAAAAAATATAGGAAATCTATCTTAATACCACAAAGGCTACAAGAGACAATAGAAGTTGCAAGAACTTACACTTAAAAGTTACATAGTCATTTTTTAGATTATAATCCAAAACACAAACCCATTTAAAGCATTTAAAAAAAATAAAACAAAAGAATAAACACCATTACCTCAGATCTAGACCTGAGCTAAGTTAGAACGAGACTGATGCAGAGTGAGAAAAGCTGTAAGTGGACTCGGAGATGAGCTACAACCTTTTTCAAATATATATGATGACGAGAGAGAGTGAAAGTTGAATAGAGAGAACAAAGATGGGGAGAGAGAGTGAGGGTGAGAGAGCTGAGCTACAGATCTTCAACACCCTAATATTGCAGAAAGAGAGCGTGAGGTGAAGGTGAGAGAGAACGAGGCAAAAAAATGAGAGAGAGTTAGATATGGTGGGAGTAGAGGTGGGAATTTGGGCCGGGCCAAACGGGCCGGCCCGTGGCCCGTTATTTCGACCCGGCCCGGCCCGCATTCAACAAGCCCGATAAAAGCCTGACCCTATAATAAGAGGCGGGCTGTGCTCTCCTTTTAGGCCGGGCCGGCCCGGCCCGTCCCGAACATTTAGCCTAATGGGCCGGCCCGTTATTTAAAAAAAATAAATAAACAATTAAAAAATATATATAATAAAATAAAAATTAAAAAAATAATTTATATATATTATTTTTATTAAAAAAATTACAAATAAAAATAAAAATTAAATAAAAATTAAAAAAAATTAGACTAGGCCCGATCCCGGCCCGCTCTAAACTCATGGGCGGGCTGGGCTTATATTTTAAAATTTTGGGCCGGGCCATATTGAATGGGGCTGGCCCGGCCCGGCCCGAAGTTTCGAAAAAGCCCATCGGGCTCGGGCCGGGCCGGACAGCCCGAATTCCCACCTCTAGTTGGGAGTGGGGTTATATATGGTGGGAGTTGGCGAAGAATGGGCGGGCTTCCTGGGTGTGGGTAGGAAAGTAGGGAAATTTTAGAGTTTAGACTTGGCTGAATAGGTGAGGGCATTTTTGACATTTTAAAACCACCTCAATTGTTGGAGATGACATCGCAATGCTAGTATTGAAAGAAAACAAAAGTAATGTTAGTTTTAATAATATTTTTTTCACACGTTCTATTTATGAAATTAACCCATAAATATTTTATCAGTACAATTTCATCATTTGATACCGTTCCTGTGAGACTTGGTAAGGGTATTCTAGAATTGTTAAGGTTTAAGGACGTTTTAAGGCTTAAGGGACGTGTTTAAGAATATAAGGGTGCTTAGATAAGTATTATAATAACGGATAAATTTTGACGCCACTTGGAATCCACCAAGATAAGTCTTGATCTCGCCACTCAAGGAATCCACCAAGAGATAAGAGAAAGAAAGAAACACAAAGGTATTCTCTGAATTTTTTTTAATTCTTCAAAGGCTATCCTTACAAATCCGAAAACTACATCTTAAAAGCCCGAAAGCTGAAAACAACTTTTCAGCTTCACAAAATGGCTGTTACATGCTTTAAGAAACATACTAATTACCTTTTAACATACCAACAGCCACAATTGGCTATACAAACTCACAAACCAACAACCACAATTGGCTGTAACAAATACACTTAAAACAAACATGACTAGTCCTAAACTTAGCTAATTAACTCCCACTTTAGCTAGCTAATTATCAGACTTTATTTCAGTCATAAAACACACACTAAAACACTTGAAAAACCACAACATTACTTTGGCAACCCAAAAAACGCCCCCAACAACAATTGTTCAACAAATAGCCTTCAATTCTGATTGAGACACATGAAAGACATGTATTGGATCACTCACTCCCATGCAGCCCATGTACAAGCAAATCACTTCCATGGTCACGTGACAAATTTTGTTTTTATTGTAATTTTTCTTCCCTCTTTGCTCCCAACTGGTATTCAAAAAATTTAACAAACTTAACACAAATGTGCTTACCACTTAGTGTATAATCCAACGGTTAAGAGGCACTGCTAATTTGCAACCTTGAAATGGAAGGCTGGGTCATTTACGATAAATATTCATGGCTGAAGCAGATTGTAGCATTAAAAAGTAAAAGATTAGTAAAGGCTATTTCGTCTTCTTCTTTAACTTTGTGGGCAGGAGAATCTAAACTCTGCAACTGTTAGATGAAATCTGGTATAATATTATTATTTGGCTATGATCAACCACAATCAACAACAAACGAGATAGACGAACAGCATTTATCAACCGAAAAAAAAAAAAAAATGACATTATACACTTCAATTTTATTGGTATTTAACGTATAATTCTCTATTTGATTACCAGAATAAAAATTAAAGACCAAAGGCTTCTCATTGAAGACTACCACGGTTTATTTTCTATCCTCATTACCACCATATTGGGTAGAATTGCCATTCCAGAAGGAATTTCTGTCGTTGAATCGCCCGTCGTCTTGGTCATGTTTCAGCGTGTGAATATTGCTTCCAAAACGAGATGTCAGTGGCCGCCTTGTTTCACCGTTGTTCCTGCTACCTGAAGAAATGCGTTGAGGCCTTTGTTCTTGGGTGAAGTCATTCTGAGGCGTAGCGTTTGGACCTACAATAGCAAAAACCAAGTCCTATTTAATAAGAACAGTCGTAGAAATTTATTTATCTTTACACAAACAGGAGAACTTCACAAAAAATAAGTTATGGACATACAAATTAAATTGAATATGCAGTTTTTATTTTTTTGCATGTGAAGTCAAAGTCTCTATTCAAACATGTTTAATGAGCTGATCTTGATTCCGATCCATATCCAAATAATAAGTTGCATAAACAAATCTATTTTAATACGTGTCCCTTTAAAGTGGAATTCATCGGATGTGTTTTTCTTGTGATTCGTAAACCTTAGAAATCTCCTTAATATTACAACATCTTTAAATTCTCCAAGCTGAGGAGTAAAGTGAACATAACTAGAAAAAAGGAAATTTTCTGGGAGAATGATCAAATAATTCAAAAGAACCAGTCGAACGTAGAGAACTAGATATCCATAGGCTTTTTGAAAAAATCATGGCTGCAAACACTAGTGTTTTGACTATAACTGTTAAAGCACTCCAGAAAATTTAACTTGCTTTCTTTGCTCTAATTTTCAGTAATAAATCAAAATTCTGCACCTCTGAAGTCCATTGCCAAAATCCCTAGTCCGAAAATGGAACCCTAGAGAATAATATTTAACATTTTGGCATGACAACAAGGAACAGAAACTCACTGGATTCCCACGTACCATGTTGTGATTGTTGTCGAGGGATTGCAGAGCTAGAACCACCACCAAGATAGGAGAGCGGATTTATGAAAGAAAACAATCTTTTTGCATAAGCAAAGTAACCCTCATTACTCGCATTTGAGGAATCAGCAACATTTCTTGAACTTGATTGATCGGTTGTTCGCTGCCGAGGAACCACAATCATTGCTTGTCTATCAAACAGTCCCAATTCTGACAAGGTTTTCATTGAATCTGTTTTAAAAGCAGTCAGAAAAAGAAGGTTGACATGAGAAAACTATTTTCCATCAATTTTAAATTTCAATTTGCGTATTACTTGGAGGACCATTTTTCTATTCTTCTCCTCCTCCTCCTTTATTATTATTATTATTATTTTTCCTTCTTCTTCTTCTGGCTAAAGACATTAACATCAATAACAACACACTGAATGAACGAAAATAATCTCTGACAGTAAGAATAACGAAACACAAGTCAATCATATCCAGATAAATGAGCATCCAACTATTCATTTCCATTTTTTCTTTTCCATTTTTAATCATGTCCGTTTGAAATGAGTATCTAGTACTTACCTTGATCATTGTATACTTTGCGCGGGTAAGGTATGGCAAGATCATAAGAGCCAATGACACTTTCATAATGTTCATCAACATAGTCCTTTACTATTCTCAAAGTGCTTGTTAAAGAGAACTTCTCTTGCAAATTAACACCATCAGGCAATCGGATGTTTAAGTGTACATCACTGGATTTGTTGACTATCATAGACTTATCAACCCTTTTATTAGCTTCAGCTTCATCCTTTGCATCTTGCACAACTTGATGACTGGCTGATTTTGATCCTCCACCTGAAATGACTACATCCCTATCGGCATCAATTTTTTCTCGGGAATGAGAACCGTCTAGAGAGATGGTGTTATCCAAGTCTACAATAGCAACACGTGGTGATTCTCTGGTAGCTATGACAGATGAGTTGGGCTTCTCACTGCTAGAACATTCTGCTTCATTGGCAACAACTGATGTTGAAGATGTTTTATCTCCAAATTCAGAACTTTTGTCCTGTTCATGAAATGAGTAGGATACAAACAAAAATGCTCAACCATTTATTATGCACATCAGCACTACTAAAAACTTAAATGATGATTTTGATGACATTTATTTATACCTCAACAGCGCATAGATCACTCTTATGTTCTTCCGATTTGTGAGAGCTAGCCACTGTTTTAGTATCTGGAGATTTATCATAATTATCAGTTAAAGGTGATTGGGCAACATCTGAACTTCCTTGGTCAGAAGAGGCAGTAGTAGAAACACCAGAAGTGGATGGTTCCGATGTCTTCGAGGCAAGTGCGGCACTGAGAATGGCAGCAGTTGTATCCTGTAATGCCATCATAAAAGTCTTATCATGTTCCTAGCTTTGACTCAGAAACAAAAAGAGAAACCGACAGAGAAATGTCAAGAAAAAATAAAGGATCAATAGTTGGAATGTCGCAACATGAAAAATAGAACATGTCCTCGGCCATGCCAATGAGAATACTTTCGCACACAAAGAGTGGGCATATCCAGCTAACTTTGGAGATGCAAGAAATCCCTGCATGGTACCTCTAGTAAATTCCTCATAATTCCTGTACACTGCAGGGGGACCGAATCGAACCTGAGACCTTGACAAGGAAAGGGGCAGCCATAGGACCCCGACCAAATGACTGATGGTTCACATCAACCATTCTTGTCGGCAGACTGGTTGTGATCACTCTTTCTGTATGTTTTATTTCTGATGGTTCACATCAACCATTCTTGTTGGCAGACTGGTTATGATCTCTCTTTCTGTATGTATTATTTCTTTCTCCATTTTCAATTTTATCACATGATATGTCTGTTAAAATAGTAATAATTATTCTCATGTACATAAATGCCACAAGAAATCGTCTACTAAAGTTGTCCTGACTGATTCTACAGATTTCAATCTCATTGATTAGAGCAATAGTTGCTTTACTGCCTTGCTATTTTCTCAGAATTACCATAACAGCAGCATTTTATTTATGATACCATCAACTGATTTTTATTAAAAAGACAAAGTCAAGAGGGAAAAGTAGAACAAAACAACCATCTATGCTTCTGAAGTTGGAATGCCTAACTTCCTAAGTTAGAAATCTTCACCCTCCAACTAATGAAAATACATGATCAAGGCACAACAGAAACAAAAGTAAGCACATTGCTTTCATGACATAAAATGATCAAGAACCTCATGCAAACTATGCACCAAATGTTAAATTATATTTATAACCCGGATTGTTTACACTGCTTCTAAGATCTTAATAAAAAAAATAAAAATAAAAATAAAAACAGAGAGAAGAAGCAATGACATACCTGAATATTAAGACTCAACCACACCTTCTCTAAGCTGGATGCCAGGATTTCAGCACTTATAAAGCCCTCTACAAAATTTCAGAACAAAGGAGAACCAACTCCAAGAATGTTATAACGTGCTTTCCTGAAAAGCTGAGACAAAGGCTGTGATGAAATACATTACCGTTTTGCCAAAGCTGAACACCATTGTATCCAACAGCTGTTATACAAGGAACGGATTTTTGTGGGTCTGTAAGAAATTAAGGATGGCTTCACAAGTATGTTAGTATCGAAGAGCTTACAAAGGAGAATTTCGATTTAAAAAGACCTAGATGCTGCTAGCTAGCTGGAATTTATGTCCTAACACAAAAAGCTGTACTTAAGTACAGGATTCCATAATGAAGTATGCATAGAATGTCAAACAAAAGGATAGGTTTACCAAAAATTTTAAATGTGAACTGATTTTCCCTAAAAGGATACATATAGCAGAAAACTGTGTGGCATCGTTGCTTCCTTCAGAAAGATGCAACAGAATACAATACTTCAATACCGACTCGGCCACCTGAATGCAAAAGATGAATACAAGAACCATAATGGAGCACAGAATAACAACTCAGAAAATTTCCGCTAGCAATATAAACCCGAGCTATAATAGGGATGAAGCCTACCTTTGGATCAATCCACGTGGAACTGTCCAAACGACTTGACTCGGCATCTTCACCTAAAATCAATAAAAGTATGAAATTGAACACCATCTTAAATCAATATGAAGAGAACTCACCTAATACATAAGCTTATTCACTTTTATATATGTATATATGTTCATAACTGGATCCTCTCCAGAAAATAAAATAAAATAAAATAAAATAACTGAGTAACCACCATTTTTGTAGAGTTTTAAAATAAACAAAGAAAAAGAAAAGAGAATCAAAACAAAGAACAAACCTGATATGTAGACAACAAAAAGTTTCCTCTGCTTCTTTGCTTCAGCAATTGCTACGGGTATGGAACCTTTATATGTGAGAGAAGAAAGAGACTGTTCCATCTGTTTGAGTACACACATTCAAAGATTTTATCTTTAAAAAATAATTACAAAAAAACATAAAAATCTCCTTTACATGTAAATCAAAGAATAAACAGTTTGATTAAGTATGAAAATTGAATAAAAACTAGGGTCACTATCATAACATGTTCCAACAACAAAATGATTTTAGTTCTACCAAGTGCATGGGAAGATTTGAAATGTTCCCTTAGTTACTTTATACCCTGCCAAAGATCTATCCAAACATATATATGCGTATATGCAACCGACGGAGCAAAAGAAATGAAGCATCTTGTAAAAAATTCTTCATTAAAAAATTCTAAGCTGTTAGGGTATTTATTCCAATACTTTTAGTTGGCATTGATAATTAAAATAGTGTTCCATTTCTTTCTATCCTAGGATTTGTTCTCTAGATTTTTAGAGTTTTACAAGTTACCAAGTTCACTCTGATGCCAAGAAATAACTCCTAATTTCAATAATGTCAAAATATCCATAGGGACTTGTATTGTAGGGGATATGTACAAAAAACTGCTTATGGCATATTTTTGAATGTAAGGTCATATCAGAATCATGTCAGAATAACATCTAAACAGGTCCATCTCACTTAGCTCAGGGTAATTCACGGTAATGTTGTTGTAATTACCACAGAAAATATCAGAATCGTGTCAGAATAATATCTAAACAGGTCCGTCTCACTTAGCTCAGTTTAATTCACAGTAACATTGTTGTAATTCCCACTACAAATAACATTTAATCTGTTATGTAAGATTCACAATCTGTCATATAACGTTGATCACAACAGAAGATTATGATATAACTGTGACATGAGAAGGAAATCAGTAATTTGAACAATACAAATATTTGTATGTGCTCAACATGAATTTAAGAAAAATAAAGCGAAAAAATAAAAATAAAAATAAAACACAATAACTATTAATAAAGGTACGTGAACGTTTAAATTTTTTTTATATAAAACTGATAACAACAGAGGATTATGGTAAGATGGTCATATTCAGTTTGACGACTTTACACTCAATCTGACACCTTTAATTGTTTTACGGTATGGTTACAGTAACAGTAAGGAAACTTGCCACTACATATAAACATGTATAAATTTAATAAAACCTCACAAAGTCCAAAATTGAAGAATATATACTTTGTGACCAACAGAGCAAAAGAAATGAAACATATGTTGTCAAATATTATTCATTCCTAAATTTCGAATAGTCGTGTAATTCAGTTAAGCACCAAAAAATACATTAAAAATAAAAATAAAACCTAACAGCATAGAAATCCTTTATTATGCTTTCAATGAATGGTGATTGAAGTTTCAGTCCAAACACAATTCAGGGAAACCGATGCCGAGAGAATTCAGATTCCTAGGATACTCCGAATTTCAATCGAGATTAAGAAGAAACACAGGAAACTACCGGAAAATTAGAAAAATGAAATCAGATTTCATTAAAGAAAAAAATATATATATATATATATATATATATGTATTGGACAATTGACGAACATAGAATATTAATTGGAGGAAAGAGAAAAAATAAATAAAAATAAAAAGAAGCAAAGAAAGATCCAGAAGGTTTTTATAGCGAAATCGTACCGGTGAGAATATGGATTCAGAGACTTTGCGACAGTGCTTAGCTCTAAATCCCTTTTTTTATTTTTTATTTTTTTCTCTTGTTTTCGAAGACCTGGGACGTGGGAGGAGTGAGCACTTCAGAGAATTTATCCTTGAAAGGTTTTCTTGGGAGCCCGAGAACTGAGAACTTAAAGGCCCCGTTTAACTAAACCGTTTTATTTTTATTTATTTTTTATTGATTATTATCATCACTATTATTATTTTTAGAAATCACATGGTCTATTTTTAAAGAGTTAAGATGTGTTGTTCTAGATTTCTTATATCATAAAATGTCTCTCTCATGATGTTATATTATATCATTTTAATTTAAAAATTTAGTCATACAAAAAATATTAAATACTAAGAGTTCTTAAACAAATTGATGACATGTCAAAATATTATTGAGAATACAGTCATTGAGACAAAAAAAAATTGGATAATAGATTTAGACTTTATTTTAAATATTTTTAAAGTTTACAGCATTTTTTTTTCAAAAAAATATAAATTATTTCATATTTTACGATTAAATCCTTATATTTTCGAGCAAATTCTTAAATTTTCTATAATTTCAAACAATAAATTCATATGTATAATTTTAGGTTCGAGAAAGAAAAAGAAAAGAGGAGAAGGAGAGTTTTTTTAATATGGTGTTATCATAAATTTGATTTTTACTTTGATGACAAAGTAAATAAATTTATTCTTTAGCTAATAGATATACATTTTAGATTTTAATGAAAAATTCTACCTAGATAATTTCTTCCTTTTTTTTTTTTTTTTTTTTGTAAATTAGGAATATGTTAGTTAGGTATTTTTTTATTTATTTATTTATTTATTTTTGTGAATAAGGTATAGTTTGGGAAAAGAATGATCTTTCCTTTTTTTGCAAGTTTTGAATGTGAGTTTTTTTTTTTTTTAAGGGAAAAATGCATTAACATTAATAAAGAGTTATAAACTAAACAATAAAATGCAAAAATTCTGTAATTGTGCGGTCATAACTCTTAACTATTGGTATAAAAAACTGTCCTACAGTAAGAATGGCACAAGTCTAAAGCACGAAAACGAGAAACCTCGACACGCCCGAAACGAGCATGTACCAAGCTTTACTTAACAAAGCCCCAACCAATGACGGAAACTACCGATCAATTGGGAGCCACGACTTCATACCACAAAACACTCTGCACAGCCACAAGTCTAGCAGGACCAACAAATCGTCAAGATCTAAATTTGACGAACAAACCATAAGCCTGAATGATGGGAAGACCATCGTCATTATTAAGGATTGAAAACAAACACCCTAAAACAACCAATGAAACTAGATTTGCGTATGATATGCATTTATTACACCTACACACAAACACACCAAAACAAAATGAAAATCTATCAACAGCGGAAAAGCCGCAGGCAAGAAGATGACCACTACAGTTAAAGTAGACAGCTTTAAGTGCCATCAAAGCCACGACCCTTCCCCTCCTCCATTCCATCGAAATGCAAGCCTCCCAACCCTACAATCACCTCCACACTTAGTAACCTCCCCGCGATGATCAGATCTTCATCTTTAGGGCTGGAAACCAACGGCAAGCAAGGCGCTACTGCTCGTTTCCAACCCTCTGAGGGGCACACTGTTTGCCCTATAATATGTATGCGAAAATACTATGCAAGTGCACGTAATTGAACAAGTAATACAGTAGTGAGTAAAGTATCGTCTCTACAGGGATTGAATTATCAAAAATTAATTACGGAAACCAATTGTTCTAAAACAAATTTGAGAATGAATTGAGTCCTAAAATTATAGAAAATGAATATAAACGAATGGGTGTAATTAAAAGTGCAAACAAAAGATAGAACGTGGCAATATTTAAGGCTTAAGCTGTGAATCAATGATGGGTAATGGCTAGAATTACTGATTTCCCCTCAGTTGCGAATCTAACCGCAAATGCTGTAGGAATGCTGTAGCAAAGTTTATCCAGTCAACTAAAAATTCCGTACAATCCTTTTCCGAAAGATTTATGTCTACAATTCTTTAAACCAAAATCAACATATTCCTATGCATCGCAGTTTTCCAAACATAAAATTAAGCACCAATTTAATGGGTTGTACAAGAAAATAACATATTCCTATTATTCACTTATATTATCCAAGTTAAATCCAATCAAAATTAACCTTCCCAGAATTAATTCTAGTTTCTATACTCTACCAACTGATGATCAGTCAATCAACAGAGATTAAATGATGCAAAACACTTGAATAAACCGGATAAAAAAAATTACTAAGCAGTTAACAAAACAAGCAAGTATTTATTGCAACCTTGGTTCCATCAATAATCCTAGCTAAGGAAATTAGTTTATGCTTCGTTCAACAAAATCAAAACAAAAAGAATCAACAAGGAAAGTCATGGTTCACAGAGAGAAAAACACAAAAATCCCAAAAGAATTGAAATAACTAGAATTGGAAAACCACATAGATGAGCATGTGAAGTGATGAATTCCTTCTATCCAACCAATGGCTCAAAACTGCCTTCGAAATTCTCTGTGGACCTCTTTCTCTTCTTTTCCCCTCTAGTTTTCCTCACAGCTCTCTTTCCACCAAAAATGGTGTATTTCGGCTCTGCCCTTTTGCTTTTGCAGAAATGGCTCTTCCAACTCAATCCTTAACTTTCCCTTTTATACCAATACTCAAAGAGATGCCCTAGTTGTACGTGCCCTTTTGATAGCTAATATTGGTGGCCCTCTTACAACTGTCGTGTTTAGACAAAATGGGCAAAAGAACCACTGCTAGTTGTAGAGAAGTGGGTCCACAAGTGCTTTTAAGTTAATTCTTCACTGCTGCAACATTGCTGTGATATTGCTATAACATTTCTGCAGCAAACAGATGCACTCCAGCTGTCTATTCCAAAGTCTTCTCTAATCCAATAGGCCTCCTTCTTTTTGACATCGTGGGCTCCAGCTGTGAGGCAACACAAAATTCAACTAAACATATGCTAAAAACCAAGAATAACTACAACTCTTTACCCTTTCATTAACTAAAGCAAACTAATTAGTATTATATAAAAGATTAAAACTAAGG
>JAFMPE010148265.1:319-27971 GCA_024759925.1 Ficus religiosa
GTAAGTTTGAGTTAAGATTTTTGAGTTGAGTTTGAGTTAAGTTAAGTTGAGTTTAAAAGTTGAGTGTTTGGTAAAAAATTTGAGATAAAAAGTTTAGTTTGAGTTGATTGTTTGGTAAAAAAAGTTTGAGTTTAAAAGTTAAAAAAAAAAAAAAAAACAAGGGCCCTGTTTGGATGTTAATAAATTGAGTTAAACAAATTTTTTTGTTTTTGTGTTTGGTAACTTATCTTAACTCCAACTAAACTGTACTTCTTCACCTCAATTTTTGGCTTTTTCTGAAAACACAACAAAATTTATAACCACTTTTTCAAAAGTTAGAACTATTCGAACTTTTATCGTTTCAACTCAATTCAAAGTCAACTCAATTTAACATTCTATTGTAGGTTCTAGCGAACAAAAATGGAAAAATTAAAATACGCTAAATTAATAACACCAGTTGAGGTGTTATGCATTTTTTATTTTTTATTTTTTTGGTGTTTGTTAACTTATCTTATCTCCAACTAAACGGTACTTTTCCACCTCAATTTTTATGTTTTTGTGAAAAGTCAACAAAATTGATAACTACAATATTCAAAAGTTAAAACTATTCGAATTATTCTTTCTTTTCTTTTTTCTTTTGTTTGGTTAAAAATTTAACAGAAAATTACGAGCCCTCCGCTTACTTTTTGACAGTCCATATGAAAAATTTTATTACTTTTGGACAATCCAGATGAAAAAGATGCACAAAATTATTATGAGATAATTAAACAAATTACATCTTGGAAGGAAAAAAAAAAAAAGGCAAAAACAAAAAAATTTCATCCCTTCCTTCGTGCGTCCAAACCCAACGCATAGGCCTAACGATCGGAGAGGGGACCTGTGTGGCCGACTTTGTCGCGACGCACAGCGGAGAGCCGCGTGAGTAGTCTCTGAGCATCACGGCAGCTCCACCTTCGTGGGCAAGCTCGCAACCGCCAACCACCCACCGGCACGACAATCGCCCGTCCCAATGGCGACGGCACCTCACGGAGGCGAAATCCTCTCCTCCTCCCAAACACGGACGCAGAAGGCAACGAGGGAATGACGACGGAGGCAAGGATCACAACATTGGCAATGGATTTGGGCCGATATGGTTCGCAACGATGCGACAGGTTCGAGAGGGAAGGATTGGCCATTAACGGCACGAAGCGGCGGGGGTTGGGATCTGGGTTCCGACTGTGCTTGACTGCCCGCGATTCTCATGGCGGTGTGGGTTCTTATCCGGCGACATGCTCTGCAACCGAGAAAGAGAAATGGCAGAGGAATGAGCAACAGGGAAGCACCAGATGGCGGAGGAGAGAGGGAGATGAGGAGCGGTGGGGAGCAGAGGTGCCAGTCACGCTTTCCATCGACTGGATGCACAGTAAACCAAGTTTGGTTTACTGTGTAACGGTTCAGTGAAGAGTTGAAGTGGGATGGAGAACCAAACAACAATAGTTTGGTTTAAACTAAAAAATTTGAGTTTAAAAGGGTGCACCAAACTCCCCCTACGAAATGTTTTGCGGAAGAAAAGTTTTACTTACTGGGCGAAAGCTCATGACTTATGTTTATGCTGTAGGAAAGCAGCCTACTGGTAATATGTGATGCAAGACTGTGGAAGATGGCACAATGGACTGTGAAACTCTAGGCTGGACACCGCCACGCGTTTTGAAAAAAAAAAAAAGTATTGTATGTAAATGTCGGTATTATGTTATGATAATTTGATGGTACTAATATCTAGTAGTTAGTATATTTTGTAAATGTGTTTAGATGGTTTTAAAAAATTCAGTACTTACCTTGATCAAGTACATATATATGAGTATGATGTTAAATTGGGATTTAAAGTAAGTTTTGAAGAAAAAAAAATTTTCCGTATTTTTACATAGATAAGCAGAGTGAGTTTTTAAGTAAAGTAAGTATGGTAACGGCCTACATAAGGCGGGTCGTTACATTTAGGGTTTAAAAAAAAAAAGCATATCAAACATTTTTTCGGGTTGAACCCGGGTCATGTTCGGGTCAGACCCGAAATGGACCTGAAATTGATACGAAATCGACCTGCATGAAAAATGAGTCGTGTTTGGGTTCTACGGGTCCAACCCGAACACGACCCATTTTTTCCCGTGTCCAATTCAGGTTACCTGAATTTGACCTAACCCCTATATATTTTTCCCAACTCGAACATGAGAAATTCGTGTCGTTTTCGAATCTTGTCGTCGTGTCGTAATCTGTATTGCCAGCCCTACCAAAGAAATAGATATGTTATCCCCTAATTTTGTTATAGTGTTTGTTTTGTTAATCTATAAATCTCTCATTTTAAAACCAATTTTTGAAAACAAAATGATTTTATGAAATATGGTTTGAATGGAATGTGTGAGTGTGTGTATATATATATATCTAATGTTTAGGTCAAAATATTATGTGTATAGATACATTATTTTGAGAGATTCAAGTAGGGCTGTGCATGGGCGGGTGGGTAGTGGATAGGTTGGAAGGTAACGATTTTTTCAAAATCCCTAACTAGCCTTGCCCACCAAGAAGGCGGGATGGGCAGGTTGGTGGCAGGTAGGGGCGTGTGGTGTGACGGGTGGATAGAGAATTTTGAAAACAATTTTGTAATTTTTTATTATCCTTTTATATATGTTTTTTTTCGATTGTGTTTTTTTAACCAAAACAAGCTTAAAACATCAATTTAATTGCCGAACTTGATGCAATGTTAAGCTTGGAGAGACGGAAAAAAAAAAAAAGAAGAAGAAAAAGATTGATTATAATTGCAAACATAATATCTATTCTTAAACTCTCTAAAATCTCTATTCCAGTGAGGTAGCTGGTAGCAAGCAATTAATTTACACAAAAGTTTTACCTAATAAACAACAACATCCTTGAAAATAATTTACCAAAAAACATCCTTGAAACTAAAAACGAAAACTAGCATTTTGGAAACTACTCCAAACAAGACAAACAAACGATGTTGAATTATTGGAAGATAAAGTATGGCAATATATTATATAGTTGACGCCGACCACCTAAAAACAATAATCTGTAGTGTACCACGAACCATGTTGAATTGTTGAATTAATATTGCGTATATTTTTTTTATACGCAAAAATTACATAAAAATTTACCTGGAGTTGTTTGTGAGCAAGCAAGGATATGAATATGAATATATGATGAGTCGATGAGGGATGACTGATGACTGATGGGTGTGATTTTTTATTATGAGCGCTGAGACTTGAGAGAACCCAAAGGCCAAAGCCAAACGTGCATGAGGAGTGAGAACTAAGAAGAGAAAGAGAGAGACTGAGAGAGATATGAGATATTAGTATCTTTTAAAAAAAAAAAAAAAAAAAACAGAGATATCAATTTTCCTTGATTACTGAGAGAAGAATTTTGAAAATGGAAACGTCATTACTTGTTTCTACTTTCTAGTTTCTAACATAACGGTTTCCAAAAATTGAAAGCTAATCTTTCCAATTCCATGCAAATAAAAAAGGGAAGGAAAAAAAAAATCAGTGGAAGTCAAAGAGTCTTACACTCTCATTAACATAAAAAAAATATATTTAATATTAATTAAAAAATAGAGGGTGGGTGGGTTGAACCCACAAGCTAGAAAATGAAACCTGCACCCGCCCATAAGCGATAACGGGAGGGTTGAAAACCCACCCAAAACAAATGGGTGATGACGTGGACCCGTTCAAATGGGCGGGGCGGGACCGGATGGTTTGGGTGGGTTCACGGGTTTCGCGCATAGCTCTAGATTCGAGTGAGGTTTCTATGAAACTTGGTTCGAGAATGCCCAAGTGTGTTAAATGAAATTTTCAAACTCTATCCGGTTAAATACTAACAGATGATAGTTTTGTTGCCGAACCCTAATGATATCAGAGGTTAATTTCTAAATTTTTTTAATCAAAAACTTAATATTTTGAAATAACCACTAATTTTGTTAAAAAGCTACTTGGTGCATTTTGACATATTAAAAATGGTAGACTTTGGGTCAAATTACAACATGGCACCAAAATTTGACATAGTTTACCAAAAGCAGTGAAAATTGGAATTTACCGGTGAGTGAATTTCGGAATATTATGTATTTTATATATTTTGCCTTTTATTTTTTAATATTATCGTGGTTTCTCATTAATTACGGAATTATTCTAATTAAATCTGTTCATGTCACCATACCCGTTTTCAGGTCGTGGCAGATGCTTCACTCCGGTCAATGATGATTTATTTATTTTTTAGCACGCCACATTTTTTTGACAAAAATTTATTTTTACTAGTGCTTCTAGAAATATAAACCAATAAGCATTCAGCATTTTGTCGTTTGATACTTTCATCCTTAAAATTAATTTTCTTAGCAATTTAGTTCCTAAATTTCTGAAAGAGTGGCAATTAACTGGGACTGTTATTAATACAGACAAAATTATAGGTGGATTTAATATTTATGGTATTTTTGTTCGTGTGCCCATCAAAAAGTTGTCTTTCCGCAATTTAATTCTTGAATTACTCCGACAATTCTTTGAAATTCAACCCTCATTGATCATTGTAGTTCATTGCTACGTATAGAAATTCGGGGACAAAATTGTTAAGAGAATAACTATAAATGTTTTGACGCAAATATGTGTTTGGAATGATCCATCTAAATATGTGTTTGGTGGATACAAACTAAAAATGAGGCATCCAAATGTCATTGGAGTTATTCCTAAATAGAAAAAAGGGGCAAACACCTGAATGACACAAAGTTAAAGATCATTGCATCAACATGACACACAAAATTAATACTAAACTAATATTATATAAAATTAAACTAAAGTTAATAAAATTTATGTCATGTTGGTAAGAATGAGGAATTTATGTCATGTTAGTTAATAGATGGAAAAAAGATGGTTATTTAAGTAATTTTCTGTAGAAAAAGGTCTTCATCTCCAAAATTTAAGACCATTATATATTCTTTTAAAAATATTATAAAAACCATTTCAGATGTCATTTCTCACTCTCTCTCTCCCTGCGTCTTTTCAGATAGATACATTCAAATATTTATCTAAATGTTTCTATTCAAATGTTATATTCAAAAGGTTAGCATTCAAATGCTAGTTAGGATAACATTTCAAAGAAAAGAAAACTTCATTTAAAGTGATTCATATAGAAAAATATTCAATTAATTTATGATCCATTCAGTGTAAGTATTTGACCAATTCCAATATATAGTCAAACTTAATGTTTTTTTTTTTTTTTTCTTCAGTTAAGGGAGCGAAGTTTATGGGGTAAACTGAGTAGTTAACCCTTACTATTATTATTATTATTATTATTATTATTATTTATGTTATGGACTTATGACTCTCATTTCCTAAAAACTGTTAACTCAACGATTAAAAAAAAAAAGATTCAATTACTACGATTTAATGATCCAATAAGTATAAAATAGATTCACTGACTCTGATTCATAGTTAACAAAATACGATTAAAGAATCAGACGTCACGAAATATATATAGATGCGTATGATTCAAATATTTTGTTGACAAATACCGTAAAGGGAAAAAAAAAATCGAAGTTTAAAAATATGGGTGCATGGTAACAATATTTTTAATATAAATGAATAAAAAACATCGACAACAATTACAAACTTGTTATCATCATCGAAAAATATTCACAAACTTACAAATTTATTTTGGCAAAATGTTGCAATATCTATGGCTATAAAATACAGTTATATATGTATTAACCATAAATCACTTTGAATACAAATAAGTTGAAGATGAACATACAATTGTTTAGGGTACAAAAATGACCATTTTACAAATCATAGATATGTTAACGTGACTAGAAATTGGTAAATTAGACATATTTGGTTACATTAGTCATGATTTACTAAAACCAATAGATGATATATTAAAATTCAATAAATGATTGGCAAAAGATTGTTTTTTCAAGGACATATATATTTTTTATTATTTTGATAAAACTGTTGACATTTTTCTTTGTAAATGAGAGATAGAGAAAGAAAGTGTGTATTCTCCATCAATAATATTAGTGATTAGTGGATGTAAACTTAATTAACAGCTAATCAACTACTTTAAAAATTCATTTCACTATAGTAGAGAAATAAAGTTCACTTATATATATGTATCTAGATTATGTAATTTGGCATATGCACATTAGTAGGGATAATAAGTAACTAAAACTATAGCTTGAAAATGCATCATAAAATTACAAGAACCCATAGCTATATAAATATGTTTTGACATGATAATCACTGTAAATATGTTTTGACATAGCTAACTGTATATATATAACTTAATCCTTTACATACTAAACATGATAAATATATATATATATATATATATAAACAAAACGTAAATTTCATACAAATGATATATATATATATATAGCTCTTCACCTAATTAAACTCCATAACATATATATCGACTTAACTTCAAAAATCTACTTGAAGATAAGATTATGTTATGTGCCAAGTTGGTTGCATCAAGGCGTGAAGGAAGAAGCTATTTTGCCTATAAATAGGCTTGTTCTCAAGTGGAGAGAGCCAAAAAGAATTGAAAGGTTCATGTGTGTGAGAGGGAATGTGAGAGAGATAGAAAAAGAGAAGAAAAGAAAGAGAGATTAGAGAGAGAATTATGTAGGTAAAAAGTAAATAAAACTCTCTTCTCTAATTTATGTGTTATATTAGTTTTCATCCTATCTCAATATTTTAGTAATTTACCTCACATTTATAACACATTATCAGCACACAGCTCTAGTTGTCATTATTTTTAGTGAGGTAAAATTTATTGATAATAGAAGTAGTTTTAAACTCTATGGTAAGACTTATTATTTCATATATTGTTGTCTACTCATTTCAATATAATTATTTAAAAAAAAAAAGTTGATATTATCTTCGATATTTTACATGCACGTATTTGACTTTTGGCTAATCACTGAATTTACATTTTATAAATGCACTGACTCGTATACATATATGCTAACGTTGCTAATGTCAGTTTTCAACGTATTTACCTCTTGATATATTCATAACATTTATATTTGTTACATATTGTTAATATTTGTTGCTCTTAACATAAAAATATATGTGCCATATTTTGCCATTTATGTTGATGTTTTGAATTTCTATTTACTAATCGAATAATTTCTATGCTTATAATAATACTTTTCCATAATGTCAAACATCTCGAAACTTGAGTTTGTTGCACTTAATATTTCAGGAAAAAACTACTTGCCGTGGACACTTGATGCTGAAATTCATTTTAATGCCATGAACCTTGGAAATACTATTAAGGAAGGAATTAATGATGCATCCTCGTAGGATATCACGTTAAAGCAATGATATTTTTGCACCATCACCTTGATGAAGCATTGAAATCTCAATATCTTATGGTAAAGGATCCATTTGTTCTTTGGCAAAGTTTAAAAGAAAGGTATGTCCAACAAAGGGATATAATACTTCCACATACCCGCATGAGTGGATACACCTGCGGTTGCATGATTTTAAAACAATTGGCGAGTATAAATCCGCAATGTTTCATATTACTTCTTTACTTCTTTATTAAAATTATATGGAGAAAATATTACTAAAAAAGATATGTTAGAAAAGACTTTTTCAACTTTTCTCGCCTCGAATATGCTCCTGCGGCAGCAATATCAAGAGCATGATTTTAAAAAGTATTCTGAGCTGATATCATGTATTCTTATTGCTGAGCAAAATAATGAGCTTTTGATGAAAAATCATCAATCTCGCCCAACTAGTTGTGCACCATTCCCCGAAGTGAATGTGCATCACATGAGAAAAATCTTATGGCATCCCCTAAAGCAAGTGCTACATCTTTCAACAATAGTGGGCATGGACGTCGTCGTGGTCGTAACTATTCCTGGTATCGTGGTGGTCATAATAATAACTCCTCAAATTAAAAAAAAAAAATACCACATCCAGACCAGAAGTGGGAAAAGGAGAAACAAGAAAAAGGGAAAGGCCCCAAGAACAACGATAACCTTTTCCATCGATGTGGTATGACAGGACATTGGTCACGTACTTGTCGTACACCTAATAAACATCTAGTGGACCTTTACCAAGCTTCATTGAATGAAAAAGGGAAAGGTGTAGAAATGAATTTTTTTGACCATCACATGAATGCTACCCATCTTGACATTTCAGATTTCTTTGAAAATCTAGATGAAAAAAAATTGATAATCTGACTGAAAATGGGAATGGTTTTGTTGCTTAATGTTATGCTAGTACTTAAGAATGCTGTCCTTTCAATTTCTAATGTAATATTTAAATTCTCAGCATGATATCTCCTTACTATAATAAATAATTTTCTTTTATCAATACTTATTGCTTCTTTTTGTTTTTATTCTTCATGAAGAACATGGCTTTTACTGATAGTAACTCCAAGGATAATGGCGAAGAACTATGTCTTGCAGACGATGCGACAACGCACACAATTCTGAAAGATAAAAAGTATTTTTTAAATTTGATATTAGGTGAAGCTAATGCAAATACAATCTCAGGTGCTACAAACCTGATTGAAGGCTTCGGAAGAGCCAATATTATGATGCCTGGAGGAACACAATTTGCTATGCACGACGCATTATTATCTAGCAGATCTAGAAGAAATCTGCTGAGTTTTAAAGATATATGTCTGAATGGATTTCATATAAATGAGATTAATGTAGAGTATTTTTACATTATTTCTAGAGTCTCTGGACATGAGCAAATATTGGAAAAACTACCCGCTTTCTTTTCTGGGTTATATTATAAATACATTTGCAAAATTGAATCACATATGGTGAAAACCCAGAAAGCTTTTGATTCAAAAATGTTCTCTCTTTGGCATGACCGTCTTGGTCACCTTGGGTCAATAATGATGTGAAAAATAATTGAGAATTTACATTGACCATCTATTAAAAAACCAGAAGATTCTATTGTCCAATGATTTTTTCTGTGCTACTTGTTCTCAAGGCAAATTAATTATAATGCCATCTCCATTAAAAGTTGCAATTAAGTCTCTTGCATTTTTGGAGAGAATTCAATGAAATATATGTAGGCCTATACAGTCAGCATGTAGACCATTTAGATATTTTATGGTGTTGATAGATGCCTCAACACATTGGTCACATGTCTATTTGTTGTCTATTCACATTGTTGCAATTGCGAGATTTTTTGCTCGAGTAATCTGATTAAGGGCACAATTTCTAGATCATGCAATCAAGACAGTTCGTCTTGACAATATTGATGAATTTATTTCCCAAGCATTTAATAATTATTACATGTCAATTGGGATTACTGTGGAGCATCCTGTTGCCCATGTACACACAGAGAATGGTCTTGCTGAATCATTAATTAAACGCCTCCAGTTAATAGCTAGACCATTGCTAATAAGAACAAAATTACATGTCTCTGCTTGGGGACATGCCATATTACATGTTGCAGTACTTATTCGCATCAGGTTGATAGGCTATAAAAAATACTCCCCATTACAACTTGCATTTGGTCAAAAGCCAAATATATCCCATCTACGAGTTTTTGGTTGCGTAGTATATGTTCCAATTGCTCCATCACAATGCACTAAAATGGGCCCTCAAAGAAAGCAGGGAATTTATATTGAATAATCCCAGCCCTTCCATCATCAAATATCTTGAAGCCTTGACTGGTGATATATTTACAGCAAGATTTGTCGACTGTCAATTTGATGAGACATGTTTCCTAGCATTAGGGGGAGAAAAAGAAAGAGCTAGAAAAAAACAAATTGAAGTTTCATGAAATGTATAATCAATTTCTCATTTTGATTATCGTATTAATCAATGTGAACTCGAAATTCCAAGAATTATACATTTGCAGAATATTGCAAACCAATTGCCAAATGCATTTGTTGATACAAAGAAAGTTACAAAGTCACATAAACCTACTGCTAATGTTCCAGCTCAAATTGACGTCCCTGTAGGACAAATTGAAAATGCAGCAGCAAATGAGTTTAAGGCACACTTGAAGCATGGTAGACCAATTGGTTCCAAAGATTAAAAATCCCCAAAAGAGAAAAAGGAAAACTAGACAGACTAGCACCCATGAAGAGATCAGCACTCTTGAAGAGGCCATATTGCTAGAACAAATAACTGATTTAAATGAAGATAAGACCCCAGAAGTGGTCCAGGTGCTTGAAAATATTGAAAATATATATTGAGATCTCAATAAATTATGTCAGTATTGGACAACAATGGAACCGTGATAAAATTGTTATCGACAACGTATTTGCATATGAAGTAGCGCTTGATATCATGAAAAAAAGCGAGGATCTTGAACCAAAATCTATCGAGGAATGTCAACGTGGATAAGATTGGCCAAAATGGAAAGACGTAATCCAGGCAGAATTAAATTATTTTGCAAAGCGAGAAGTATTTGGACCTGTAGTCCAAACATCTGAAGATGTTAAACCCGTGGGATACAAATAGGTGTGCGCAAGCGAGATGAGAAAAATGAGATTGTGAGATATAAAGCACGGCTTGTGGCATAAGGCTTCTCGCAAATACCAGTTATAGATTATGAAGAGACATAGTCTCCTATGGTGGATGCAATTACATTTCGGTATTTGATTAGCCTGGGAGTTTCTAAAGGACTTGATATGCGTTTAGTGGATGTGGTAACCGCATATTATATGGATCATTAGAGAATGACATATATATGAAAACCCCTGAAGGATTCAAAATGTCTGAAGCATATAAATCTACTCCTTGGGATTTGTGTTCAATTAGATTAGAAAGATCTTTGTATGGTTTAAAGTAATTCGGACGCATGTGGTATAATTGTCTTAGTGATTATCTCTTAAAAGAAGGGATTGTAAACAATCCTATTTGTCCATGTGTTTTTATGAAGAGATCAAAATCCAGATTTGCTATCATTGCAGTTTATGTTGATGATTTGAATATTAATGGGACTCCTAAAGAGCTCACTGAGACAATAACATACGTAAAGAAAGAATTTGAAATGACAGATCTCGGAAAAACAAAATTTTGTCTCGGCTTGCAGATCAAGCGTTTGTTAGATGGAATATTTATCCATCAAGCAAACTATACGGAAAAGGTCCTTAACTATTTCTATATGGAAAAGGCCCATCCATTGAGTACCCCAATGGTGGTACGATCACTTGACGTGAAAAAGGATCCTTTTCGTCTTAATGAAGATAACGAAGAAATTCTTGGTTCTGAAATACGATATTTGAATGCAATCGGTGCTCTTATGTATCTTTCTAACTTTACACAACTTGATATTGCTTCTTCTGTAAATTTACTAGCTAGATACAGTGCTACACCAACTCAAAGACATTAGAAGGGAGTTAGCATATATTTCGTTATTTTCGTGGAACAACTGACATGGGTTTGTTCTATTCTAAATGTTCAAAATCACTATTAGTTGGTTTTGCAGATGCTGGATATTTATTTGATCCGCATAAAGCTAGATCACAGATAGGTTATGTATTCATGTGTGGTGATACAGCAATATCATGGTGTTTCAGAAAACAAAGTACTGCTACTACTTCGTCAAACCATGCTGAAATGCTTGCATTACATTAAGCAAGTCGAGAATGTGTGTGGTTGAGGTCAATGGATCAACACATCAGAGAAACATGCAAATTATCCTCAAACCATGGAAGCACAACAATACTATACGAAGATAATACAACATGCATTGTTCAAGTCAAAGGAGGCTATATCAAAGGTGATAGAATGAAGCACATTTCGCCAAAGTTCTTTTTCATGCATGAACTACAAAAGAAGGGCGATTTAGACTTTCAACAAGTTTGCTCATGTGATAATCTAGCAATCCTCTTCACCAAAGCATATTTCCTACTGCAACATTTGAGAAATCGGTGCATAATATTGGAATGCGCTGACTGAAAGATCTTTGATGCATGTTAAAGAAGCACCAATAATGTTTACATAAGGGGGAGATAATTATACGCTATACTCTTTTTTCCTTAGCTAAGGTTTTCATCCCACTAGATTTTACCTAGCAAGGTTTTTAATGAGGCAGCTTTTCTAAGCGTAATACAAACAAGAATATTGTACTCTTTTTCTTTCATTAGAAATTTTTTTTTTTTCCCATTGAGTTTTTTCCTAGTAAGGTTTTAACGAGGCATATTCTTCTAAGATGACATCCAAGGGGGAGTGTTATGAATGCTGTGGATGCCACCCACTAAGTCCCTCCTCTGCAAGATGAAAAGCTACTTGGAAAGCGACTTGAAGATAAGCTTATGTCATCTGCCAAAGTTGGTTGCATCAAGGCGTGGAGGAAGCATCTTGTTTGCCTATAAATAGGCTTGTTCTCCTTTGTAATTGTGCGAAGCGGAGAGAGCCAATTAGAATAGAAAGGTTCCTGTGTGTGAGAGGGAACATGACAGAAATAGAAAGAATGAGATAAAATAGACAGAAGAAAAGAAAGAGATAAAGAGAGAGAATTCTGTAGATTAAAAATAAATAAAACTCTCTTCTCAAATTTATGTGCTCTATTAGTTTTTATCCTATCTCAATATTTTAGTAATTTACCTCACATTTACAACACGTTAATAGCACGACAACTTCAGTTGTTATCATTTTTAGTGAGGTAAAATGTATTGGTAATAGTAGCATTTTTAAACTCTATGGTAAGACTTATTATTTGATATATTGTTGTCATGTGTACTCATTTAAATATGCTTACAAAAAAAAAAAAACGTTGATATTTTCTTTGATATTTTACATGCACGTATTAGACTCTTGGCTAACCACTGATTTTACGTTTTATATATGCATACACATATATGCTAACGTTGTTAATGTCAGTCGTTGTCAATGTATTTACCTCTTGATATATTCATAATATTTATATTCGTTACATATTGTTAATATTTGTTGCTCTTAACATAAAAATATAAGTGCCATATTTTTTCATTTATGTTGATGTTCTGAATTTCGATTTACTAATCGAATAATTTCTCTGCTTATAATAATAGTTTTCCACAATGTCAATCATCTCGAAGCGATTGGAATGCATGGCTAGGATTAACGGTACTGTTTTCGAAGATGAAAAATGCAAGATCAATTCTGTTATATAATCCATGTACAGGGCATAAACACGAGTTTTCGCTGATATCACTGCAAGGAATATTACGCAGTGAAATTTCAAAATTTTTAATGATCGAACAAACTCGTAATGCCATATACAACGAATTACCTTTAATCTACATACATTGTGAATCAAGAATCTCCAAGAATTATCCAAGAACCTATGTAGAAGAGCTTCAACTAACTAGTCTTCTCCTAGATGGTGGAGCGCGTGGGAACTCTTACTTTTTATCAAATCACACGTGCGGACTTAAATTATCCTTCCAATCACCTAGAGCTCTAGAATTTATTATCACTTATGTAAGTATTAAAATAATCTCTCTTTAGAGTCTATGGTCTACCAAAAAATAGAAGAGCAACCTCCAATTTATAGGAAAATAACTAGATGGTATTTGAATTTGAGTAGGACTCCTTGAAAAGATTTTTCTCTCTCCTCTTTGTCAATTATCTTGAAATTTGAGATTTTGTTTATCTAGATAATGTTCCATAAATTCAATTTTAATTCAAATAAAATCATGAAAACTTTATTTGAATAAAAATTATGTAATAATTATCCATAAATCAAATCGTGAAGGAGAAAAAAATCTCTTCCTAATCCTCTCCACAAAAGTAAAAAAGGCCAATTTAGAGGAGATTAGACAAGAATTTATTTCAATTTAAATATGTTTGTGATATTATCCATATCTAATCAAATTTATTTATTTAAATAATATTTTCTAAATATTTAAATTAATTATCCAAATAATTAAATTATCCATATCTATTAATTTAAATTAAGCTCTATATTTATCACAAAAAGGATAAATACCATTAATTTAAATTATTAATCAAAAACAAATAAATGTTATGATACTTATTTAATAAATAAATAATTATCCAACTAGATGTTTATCACAAATATATTAAACAAAACAAAATCTATTATTCCATTAGTTGTACACGCCTACTGTCACGTCGGTGACTATTCCAGTGCGTTATCACAACATCGATGAGAATTTAAACCGCATTAGAAATTTGATAAATTACCATCTGTTAGTAAAATTATTTTGAGCTAGTGAAGGGATCAATTGGATATTTATAATTTAGGCTCCAATAATCTATGTGACTAAATATTCTATATCGAATCAATCAATCACATAATTATTAGTTTCAGAGTCACACCACTATAAAACTGGAATTGCACTTCTGATTATATACCGTATTATGTAAGCTTATAGATAGCCTTAGTCCATGACTTTGTCAAATATGCAATACCCTCATATGATATCCATAATCAATTTAAGGCTAATATCCATCTTTCTTCTTGATCATTTTGTCTTAAAGATCCATTATACACCTTCGAGGAAAATGATTATCCATACTGAAATGAATAATAAATCATTTGTAAAACAAATGACCAAGACCTTGTTCATTTTCCAATTCCTGTATAATGCCTTCAAGAGAATGTTCTTAACTCTTTTAATAGAGCTATGACTCCATATCTATAAATAAAAGCTCTAATCGAATATAAGTCATGTACCCAATGAACCAGTTTATAAGCTTATTACTTTGAGATGCTTTAGCCTTTGGAACATCAAAGTACACAAGTTATAAACATGGAGTCAATTATTTACGCAGGATTAAGGTGATCACATAATGAATGTTGTAAGTGAATTAATTTATGTATATGGACTTATTAAATAGATTAATTTTACTTAAGTCTTATTCCAATATATCACAACTATTAGGCAATATATCTACGTCTCTACTTCGGAGTCAGCTCGCTTTAGATGATCAAAACAAACTATCTCCCCAATTGGATTTGGACAACATAATAGTTTTGACATAAGTTAGATGATCAATCTAACTCCTCTGACAACAGATTATGAATTTAGACTACTTACTATAGAATGTTGTCTTCTTGCAAACAATATCCATTGTTTACAACATTCTAATAATTTATTGCTTAAATTTACTTTAACATGTAAATTAATAAAAACGGAATAGCAATGATATAATAAAAAACTCCAAATATAAATTAATAATCAATAAAATACATAAAATATCTTTCAGGCATTCCTAACACCCATCAACATTATTTAGTGCGTTGAAGATGCTCAAGAGTTTGAAAATGCAATTGCTTCTTGATCAAATTGAAAACACAAAAGACTTCCACAATTGAAAAGCAACCCATTTGGTTCCCATATGTAGTGGAAAAGGAGAATATGTCACAGATTTTTGGAGGGATTTCCATGAGAGATTCCTTCAAGTGGCACACTTGTCATTTAGTACTACTTGCTTCTTTTTCTCACAACATCCTGATGGTCCATTATTATGTTTGGTCAGACCTCCTTAATTATTGAGTTCTCTTAATTGGGACTCTTGAGTTGTAGGCTATCACTTGTAGATTCCGTATTGCAAATAAGGAGAATTATTTGATATAGGTCCTACTAGAATAGTGTGTATTTTTGAACTCTCAGCTCTTTATCAAGTTTCATTAAATTTACATATTTTATTTTGCCCTTAAATGATCGACTATCTGGAATTGAATTTTATATTATGGAGTTTTTTTTTTTTTTTCCATATATTATCAAAAGAATTTGCTCTAAAAAAAGAAGAAATAGAACAATAAAAAGAGGTAGTGGGAAACACAACTTTTCTTCCCCATTTTGTATTTTTGGTGGGGACAATTTACATTTTTCCGTCAAAAGTAATGAATAATTTCCCTCTTCATTTTGGCCCCAAGGTTCCGGAACTATATGTCATGACATCAAATCAAACTTTTCTTTACGAGCAAAAGCAAGTTAATGTCCATCTTCTTGTTTCCATTGCTTGGAGATAAGGAATATTGCTCAATAATGCTTGACATCCACTATTAAAGCTTTTTCGTCAGATTTCCGTTCCATTTTTCTTTCCTGTGACATGAAACTTTTGGATTTGTAATGGGCAAAGAGTTATATTTAATTATATTGTTCTATCTGTATATATAAAAAACAGAGGAAAAACTTTACATGGAAAATTACAAAAAAAAGGAAGCAGTTGGTAGAGCTATACAAGGAATGAAAATAAATGAGGAAACAAACAAACGTGCAGTCGGTGGTGGAGATCAGTCCACAATTAGAGGTCCAATCAAAGATTCCTAATATTACACTTCAATTTTCGTTTTTTTTTTTTTTTTTTCCATCTTAATTAAGATCTAGTGCATGCAGATAAGTATGTTATCGTGGATGTGCAATATCTTATGTTGTTTAATGTTTATAATTAATTATGTTGTTTGTTTAAGCTCAGATTTCGTAACTCATCTCTCACTATTCACATGTCAGACACAGATAATTCGAAGACCAAGAATCAGCTCGGATACAACTCCCAAAACATCATCAACTGGAGTGGAATCTTATTTTTAGAGAAGTTGGAGGATTTTTTTCAAATGTCAATTTTTATTTATTTTTTTTCGTATTTTTCTATAAGAGTCTATGAATTCTAGTTTTTTGAGTTAGGCCGTCATACTAATGTTTTATGTTTTGGAATTTTTTTTTCCTTGAAGAATTCTTCTCTCGTGCTTTTGGTTGTGCCATTCACCATTTATTCAAACATTAGGTACATTGTGGTACTAGTTATAGTATGGATCGGGTATCGGCGGGAGATATTATATGGGTGCGGGGGCGGGTACGGGGGTTAAGATTAATCACCCGTGTGGGTGCAGGGTAGGGTTGGGGGAAACTCCCCCGTACCAGAACCCACCCAGTATATATTCCCTTATAATAGAAGAAGAATAATAAAGTTAGTGTTTTAATGTTTTAGTTTGTTTAATGAATTTAGTTTTATGAATTTCTGAAGTTTGGATTTATTTTTTATTTTAATTTCATTTTCAATTATGATTATGTTGTTAAAATTTATGAAAACTTTAATTTTAATTTTTTTTTTAATAACTCTTGATGGATAAATGGGTAAGGTATGAGTATAACACCCCTAGTGGATATTACCCGTAAAAAAGGAGGCGGGTAGGGGTTGGAGGAGGCAAACCCACATCCGTCCCGGCCCATTGCCATCCCTGTCAGTTTTGTTTGTTGTTCAATTTTGTAAATAAGATTGTTTCTTGACATTTATTAAAACCTTGACTGATCTAATTTGGTCGTTTATGTAAAGAGTCCCTATAAAAATATCTCTTTATTTATTTTCTGTACTTTACTTTTTTTGTTCATGCATAGCAATCAATGTCAAATCGGTCATTTGCCTTAAATGCAATTCGATCCTAGATTTCACCCTCTTAAATATTTTGGGGGAAAAAATACAAATGACATTGCTTATGATTAATAAAAGCCCATCACTATTGATTGGTATATCAAAGTCACTTATTTATCAGATCATTTTTTTTTATGCAAATATAAGATTTAATTGGTGATAAAGACGGTACCTGATTGAGGAGTAATTTTATATTAATGGCTAACAATACATTTCCACCATTTCTTGTTCCCCACAACTGAAATCAAAGAAGATAACTTTAATGACGTTTGTAGTTTGAATCCTAGCTAATATTGAAGAACTTTTGCGGGGCGAAATATTTATAATTGTTTAATAAGGGGCATAAATAATATATTAAAAAAAAAAAGATGTAAGAAATTTTCGAATATTAGGGGGACAAAAGAGAATAATTAAAAATTTAGGGGAGCAAGAGTGAGATTCCAAAAATTTAGGAGCCTAAAAAAAAAAAAATCTCACAAAGTCAGGGCCTCTCCCCACCCGCTGTAGGTTTTAGGCTAAGGCTCTATTTGGTTAGAGGAATGGAGAGAAGGAATGATGGAGAGTAAGACAGACGGAGAGGATAGTAACTCTCCTTTTTGTCGTTTGGTAAGATAGGAAGGAGAGAAGACAAGTCTCCATTCCTTTGTTTGGTGTTTAAAAAGTGAAGTGGGAGGATGAATAGTTTTTTCATTGTAAATTACTATATTATCCTAATAACTACTTGTAAATTTTTTGAATATATTTCTTCAAATACCATTTTATACCTACACAACCCACATGGTAAAAACATGAAAAAAAAAAAAAAAAAAAAAACACTTTCGTTTACAATTTTTAACATATACTATAACTAAACGTAACCAGGACTAGGAGAAAAAGTGTTTAGCTTTTGGGTTCTTTTATTATTCAGTTTAAGAAAGAGAAAGAGAAAAAGAAAAGAAAAGAAAAAAGAAAAAAAGATAATGTAGATAATGGATGGTAAAATGGAGTTTTTCCCACCCAAAATTCCCTCCAGCTTTTTGCTTCCCTCCTGATCCGTCCACAAGAGGATGGATGCACAATCGTGGGCTCGGGAGGAGAGCTCTTCCACCCACGTCTTCTCTCCCTTCCCATCTCCTTCCAACCAATCAAGTGATTCAACTCTTCCGTCCCCTCCTCTCCCTCCACTCCTCTCCATCCATCCACCAATCCCTCCAACCAAACACATTCCAAACTAATATAAATGCACACCACAACTTTCAATATTGAGCTCTAGGATACAAAGACTGATCAAAAGATACCTTTCAAAACAAAAAATTATACAAAATTAAAAATTAATCAATTAAAAAAATATTTTTTTTTTCCCGTTTAAGTGAGACAAAAAAATAAATAATTTTGCTGTCTTTTCAATTATTTACTCGATGGAATATTCTACGAAGTGTATTAATTAAGGACAAGTGAATCTTTTGCCGAGGTGATGGTCGCTTATGTCATTTTTGCAATATATGTGAAGTTATCAGCTTTAGCCTTTAGTGCAGAATATTATCTTATTTGATTATTATATAAGTGTTATCATGTCATTATAAAAAAAAAGTTATTTGATTCTCTTAAAGAGTTTATTTTCTCTTTCATTTTCCTCCTAATTTTTTTTGAAAAAGTGCTAGCTAATTAGATTCAAAAAGTGTTATCATATATACTAGAATATATATTAAATAATTCTATTTCATATAATCCCAAACATAATGGAAATGACGTCCATTTTATTAATATATATATATATATGTACCGAGTTACACAATTCAATGTACTTTTTTTTTTTGGTTTCCCCCCTCAACTTTAATTAAGACAAATCAATTTTCAAGCGTTCGAATACAAGTACCAAAGGACTTAAACAAAATTCATTTACTCATAAAAAAAAAAAAAAAAAAAAAAGAAGAAGAAAATAATAACAAAAAAAAGGACTTCATCAAATCCATTACTAAACTAAGTAATGGTTATCAATTTGGAAATGTAAAGAAGAAGTCACATTAATTATTTGATTCGCGTCTTTGAAGTTGTTGATAGTAAGTAAGAAGACAGCTTCCGTGCAACATATAAAGGTGTTCTTGGTGTCCACTCATCCACTAACGTTGCTTAAAAAAAAAAAAAAAAAAAAAAAAAAAAAAAAAAAAAAAAAAAACTACTATCCTATCTAGTTGCCTAGGGGATATATACCTTTGTAATATATTATCCTTATTTTTTTCCCCTACAAATTTATACCTTTCAATTGTGATTGATGTTATTAAAATAAATGCTTTCACTATTTAAATTGATCATCTTTTACCGATTATACATGTTCTATACCCCAAAAAAAAAAAAAAAGTTGGTTCCTTCCAAGTCCAGATCTGATATTTCGTTTTCCTATATCAAAGGTTGTTCCCTTAATTGGATTTTGATAACTCATCAATTTATTCAAAAATTTTTAAAATTTAACATTTTTTATGTACTTAAATTTTTAAGTTAAGATGATATGACATGACTTTATTAGGAGGATAACTAATAAGATAGGAAATCCGTAGCAATAAATCTCGATTGAGTTCCTTCCTAGTCGGGTACTACAAGAAATAAATTATGAGTCTCATAAGTAATTCGGCATAGATGTGGGACCTATCATTCTGTGTTTCAATAGCAATGCTCAAATTGTATACACTTGGTAATATCAAAAAAAAAAAAAAAGAGACTAGGACACTTCAAAGAGACTTTTTGATGCAGTAGCTTAGTTTCCATATTGCTTTGTTCTTTATTTCTTTTAGTTTTATTTCTTTATTCCATATAGGTTATTTCGGCATAGTAATAAGTTAAGTTTCCTGTTTCTAGTTTCTATAATTAGTTTAAGATTGTTTCCTTTTTTCGTTTCCTTAGTTGATTTTCAATTGCCTAATTAAAGGTTCTTAATTTCAGCATTGCAATTTTCTTCAGAACTTTTGAATTTTAATAAAAAATCTGAGATTATTCTCACCAATTGCTTGTTTTTTTCGGTATTCATTAGAATCAATGAAGTACCTTGCGCCCTTATTTTCCAGCATTCTATGCGAATTAACGGACTACAAGTTTTTTCTCATGCTTCCACTACATCACTTTTTTTTTTTTTTTTAAATGGGAATTTGATTCTTTTAATTAAATTGTTGTGATCCAAAAGTATCATGCTAATAGTCATTTCTCTTTGTTTCACATAAAGTCATTTTTGGCTGACAATTGATAAGCACCATAAAAAAGAAAAAGTAAAGAATCAAATCACCGAAAATGAGTTATTGCAGCCTTAAACTTGATAATAAATTAATCCACATTAGAACTAGAGTTCAAAATCAAAAATCATATGAAATGGAATAAAACGCGTTATTCTCAAAAACAAAGAAAATGAGGGGGGTAAAAAAATATAGTTATTAAAAAAATGTTAAAAGCCCTCCTCTTGCACTTTCCAAAAAGGCCTTTTAATTTAGATTAAAATTTAGCCTTCAAAAAAAGGAAGGTTTGGCCGGCAATGTGGGTATAGCGTCGGATTCACGTATTCAGGTTCCTTTAATGACATTTGCTCTTTGCATCGTGCGTCCACGTCTGATTATTCTCTTTCTCTCAAAATAAAAACAAATTAAAAAATAAAAAACAAATTAAAAAAAATGAACATAGCAAGACAATTAATGTGCGTCTCTCTTTCCCTCTTCCTCTTCCTCTTCCTCTCCCTCTCCCTCTCACTCTCNTTTAGATTAAAATTTAGCCTTCAAAAAAAGGAAGGTTTGGCCGGCAATGTGGGTATAGCGTCGGATTCACGTATTCACGTTCCTTTAATTACATTTGCTCTTTGCATCGTGCGTCCACGTCTGATTATTCTCTTTCTCTCAAAATAAAAAAAATAAAAAAAAAATAACATAGCAAGACAATTAATGTGCGTCTCTCTTTCCCTCTTCCTCTTCCTCTTCCTCTCCCTCTCCCTCTCACTCTCATAACACACAAGGTAAGATGGCAAGATAAGTGACATACTCTTTCTCTATCTTTCACTGATATAACAACTTTAGAAATCACATATTTTTCGAAGGGCAATACTAAACATCCACACTGAAATTAGATCGAGATTTGAAATACTAAATGAATCCCGCACCTGATAGGATCCAACCTTTGATAAGATGTGAAATATTTGCAAAAAGTGGGTTATAATTTTGCCCGTAAGAAATTGTCATATAATAATAATTATTATTATTATTATTTTCTATATGAATAAATTGTGATATAATTTAGCGTCTAGACTCTAGAGTGTAATGGTTCTACGTCTCAGTATATTTCCATTTCCATTCTATCAACACAAAGACCCAATTTTGATGAATGACACGAAGACCCAATTGATGACAACAAGAGCTGGCTTTACTGATAGTGATAGTGACTCAATTTGCAGTAGGCTAATAGTGCTACGACTTAGAAATTGCATACATAAATATATATATATATACATATACATATATATATTTACAAGCGCACACACACACGCACATATATGGCCATAGGGGACAAGCAGTGACGACAGAGACTTGAATATTTGAGGAGAGTATCATATTCATATTCATATTCATATTCATATATTCATGTTCATATTCTTCTTTATTTGTGCAGATATATGCGCAGAATTTCTGATTACTTAGGGAATTAGGTTCTGGTTTTGTCATTTCGTTATAAACACTCACTCGCAGACACACACACACACACACACACACACATATATAGAGGAGATCTCTGTCTGCTTGGTAGCTGCAGTTAACATCATCATCAAGAACAAAGCCCATTGAAATCAAGTCCCTGCTGCATTTGAATTCTTTATTCATCTCCATTTCATTTGGTACGACTTTTCCCATTTTTTCCTCCTTGAATTATGAATAGTGACAATATTTGTAATTGTTCATTGTCGACATATATGATGTTTTGTTTTGTAACGTACACTACAAATTATTTAGACTAAACTTGTGACTAATTAGTTTAAATAAATATCCTCTTGTAAAATGGGAACTAATTAAGGCTGGCTTTAGGCTTGAATGTGGGGGCTTCGTTGACATGAAAAAAGTCGTGTTAATTTTTGGCTCTTCTATTCTACAGGATTCATTTCAATATTTTGAATCTCTATTAGGTTAAGACTACATTAATTAATTTAATTAATTTCTTGACACGCTACCAGCGATAATCATACGTGAATATCGCCGTTAATTAACAATTACTGCTTATTAATACCACTCCCTCAGATTTCGAAAGGCTATAAGTGGCATCATTAATTATGCATAGAGTTAGCCAGGACTCAAGAGTGTGTGTAGATTATAGAGTTGGGCATTCTTAGAATATGTGTATATATGTATATTTATATAATTAGTAGTATAATTATTACCCAATTCAGTGAATGCATCCGCAAGCTAGTCTAGGCTTTCCTCCTCCTTTGGGGTTTGCTGGGAGGTGGGAGATTTTGTTTAATTGAAAATAATAACAATAACAAATATATACATACAAACATTATATCATGTGTATTATATATACGTACACACATATATATATATATTAATATTTTTTTGTGTATTATAATGATAGTGGCCTTGGCACTTTAGGCTTCCTTAATTGCACGCAATGAACATGTCACAACTCTCAACAAATATCGTGTTTTATCCTCTCCAGATCAGACTTCCAATTTGAATGTAGTCCTTACAAATAATTTTTTAATTTTTGATACTTTAGAATATGTGTGTGTGTGTGTGTGTGTGTGTGTGTGTGTGTGTCCAAACGGACAAGTAGTAAATATGACTCTGTTTTCAACGACATCTTGGTATGTTCTTTTGTTTGTCGTTTTTTTTAAAAAGAAAATTCTTTAATAATTGGGCTTTAAGTGGAATGCACTTTAATAATTGCTTCAACTAAGGCTTGACATGAAAGTCACTTCTTTATTTTATTTTATTTTTTTGGGTGTGTATTGAGTAGTTGTTTTTGTTGTTATTCACTCATGAAAAATAAGCTATTTTATAAGTGAGTGCATGTTTCATGGTCCCTTTATAATTTTTCCTTTTTGTTTTTGTTTTTTGTTTTACCCATGGGATCTTTACAAAATTCCTATTTCTGCTTAGTCAGGGACTCAATAAGATACGTATAACGCATGTAATTACATATTATCCGATTCTTATATATATATATATATATATATAATAGTTATCTTATTTGCAACATCGCACGTGACAAACATTTTAATATGGAGGACAAAAAATGGATTCGCAGTCAGCAAGTCAAAACTAGGGACTCTATTGTTTAATCTTATTTAGCTTCATGCATAATAGATTGTGGAAAATTGAAATCACCTAACATCTTCTTCTTCTTTTTTTATTTTTTTATTTTTTATTTTTTATTTTTCCTATCATTGAGCTGATAATAATTTTTCAAACGTATAAACCTTATCGTAAGGAATTCTAGATGAACCAACAATATCACGCTTTATTGTTTTATTTATTTATTTATTTTAATAATAATTATGATCCCATATGCATAATTTACTTATAAAAAAGTCGCTAACAACACGTTTATAATTGTTATAATATATATATATACACAGTACGGAACCACAATATTCCTCACGAAGTGCATAAATTGTAAATCAACATTTTTCAAGATATGAACACAATACTCTAGAGCTAATGAAAATTAAGTAATGGCTTAGCATTAAAAGATTATTATGGTTAGATTTGTGATATGAGATTCGAGTGTCAGGTGGCCTTTTTTTGAGTCTTAAATGTAAAAATTGATTTCTATTAATTCAATATTCAATACTCAATTTAATAGTATTGGGACAACGTTCCTATGTATCTTAACGGCTAACACATTTGTGGAGTTGAAGTGACACACTCCTCTTTCGAAAGATATGGCTGGATATTAGAGCCTTTAAAAAATATTCCTATCAGTATCTGGACAGCTCATTTGATAACATTTGAAGGAATATATTAATCTCGCCTCCTTTCTCAATTCTTAATTTAGGAAAAATATAAGGGAATGAAAATTAAAAGAACTAAAAAGAAAGAAACTATATGAACAGTTAAGCTAATCAAAAACCAAGATTACGTGCCACACTCTCCCAAAATAAATTTCTGTTTCATCAAAGAGAAACTCAATCAGATAACGGCATTTTAAAACTTAATTTAAAAGTTAATTAAGAAAAAGAAATTGTGATTTAATGTATATGTTATTGTTTTCACTCCCCTCCTTTATTCATTAATGTGTTCTTCATTGTTTGATGTTGACTTTGACTAACTAATTACGTACTTCTGCTTCATTATAAGTACAATTGAATTTTCTCTTAATTTCCACAGAACCAGCTCTTGCGTGCCGAAAAAATAAAAATTTTTGAAAGTGGGGTTGGGAAGAAGAAGAAGAAGAAGTGGCCTTACAAGTTGTCTCTGTTTAGCATTTTCAGATATATATTTGTTGAGGCAAATAAACAAAACATGAATGCATTAGTGGCAACCAACAGAAACTTCAAGTTGGCAGCTCGGCTTTTGGGGTTAGACTCCAAGCTTGAGAAGAGCTTACTCATTCCATTCAGAGAAATTAAGGTAACTCAAATAATTGTTTTGTCTTTCTCAACAGAAACTTCAAGTTGGTGGCTCGGCTTTTAATTTACCATTTTTTAGGGAGGAACATATATGATCTTTTAAGATTTAGCGTTCCGTTCGGTCGTTTGTTCATCCCTTCGCAATCTTCAAAACAAAGGTCTAATTCTGCTCATGTTGCGGCTTTTCCAATGAATTTGCAGGTCGAATGCACGATACCGAAAGATGACGGTACATTGGCGTCATTCGTCGGATTCAGGGTCCAACATGACAATGCCAGAGGCCCCATGAAGGGAGGAATCAGATATCATCCGGAGGTTTGTTTATCAGATCGACTTTAAATGGAAAGAAACAAGAGATTGAAGAGTTCATCATTATCAAAATTTATTAAATAAAATAAAATAAAATTTGATGTTAAAAGTCGTGGTGGATGATATGTAGGTTGACCCAGATGAGGTGAATGCTTTAGCACAGCTAATGACATGGAAGACAGCAGTGGCAAATATCCCTTATGGCGGTGCCAAAGGAGGGATAGGATGTAATCCAGGGGACCTGAGTGCATCTGAACTGGAGAGACTCACCCGTGTTTTCACTCAGAAAATACATGATCTCATCGGCATCCACACCGACGTTCCTGCCCCGGATATGGGGACAGGTCCACAGGTCGAGTATTTCAAACTTAAAATTTTCTTAAATAGTGATGTTTATATTAAAATTCGGCATTAATTTAGAGATGATCTAAGTTAGCAAAGTGATTGGCTTGAAAACGGAATTTACTCGTTGAACGAACAGACTATGGCTTGGATTCTAGATGAATACTCCAAATTTCATGGCTACTCACCTGCAGTGGTCACAGGAAAACCTACTGTAAGTATTTGTGGAAATTGTAGCTTACCCTAGTGTGTCTTTTCGAATTTTTATATCATGTGACTCTTCCTAATTCTTGACATAGGATCTCGGTGGATCTCTTGGAAGAGATGCAGCTACCGGAAGAGGAGTACTTTTCGCAACCGAAGCTCTGCTTAACGAGCACGGTAAAAGCATCGCTGGGAAGAGGTTTGCCATTCAGGTTTGAGCCTTTATCCACATTGTTCCTTGGGTGTAGAAGATAGAGGTGTTAGATATCATAAGTCTCGTGTGGAATAATTATAAGATGAGTAGTAGTGGGTTTAAAAGCCCTTAGGTTAACTCCCCAAGCCGTTTTTACCAGGGGTGAGTTACAACTATTGGTTCGTTAACCAATAAAATTTATTAAGGTTACGAAAATAATTCTGTGGTTTATTACAATTTCAGGGTTTCGGAAACGTCGGTTCGTGGGCTGCACAGTTGATACACGAGAATGGTGGCAAGATTGTTGCAGTGAGTGACATCACTGGGGCTATAAAGAACAGCAAAGGAATTGATATTCCAAGCCTTCTCAAGCATGCCAAGGAAAATCGCGGTGTTAAAGGATTCGGAGGAGCGGATCCGATAGCTCCCGACTCAATATTGGTTGAAGATTGTGACATTCTCATTCCAGCTGCTCTTGGAGGTGTCATAAACAGGTTCTTTCAATATCCTAAGATGATTAGCTCTTCTTCCTATATGATTGTATTGGATAGTGGATATAAATTGTTGCCCTTTTCGATTTTGATTGAAGGGAAAATGCAGATGATATAAAAGCCAAATTTATTATTGAAGCAGCTAACCACCCAACTGACCCTGAGGCTGATGAGGTTAGTTTTTGCTTGAAAAACATAGATTTATAATCCTAGATTAAGAAAACAACCAGAACTCTTTATTAGCATTTGCATTCTTCTCAAGTTCTAATATGATTTTTTGCAGATATTGTCAAAGAAAGGCGTGGTGATTCTTCCTGATATATATGCAAACTCAGGAGGGGTTACAGTTAGTTACTTTGAATGGGTTCAGGTAATTTATTTCGATTATTTTCATTTAAAAAATAAAAAAAGCTATTTATTACAATTTCCGGAACAGGACCTTAAGCTTGTGCTAGAGTAAGGTACTACAAGCTGGTCACCTTAAACTAGAAGTCTAGAACAATGTTCTCTTGAAAGCTGAAACAAAATTCTTAGTACTACCTGGTGGATTAACAAGAGATCACTTTGAACTTATTGGTGGTTTTTTGGTGAATTTGGCAGAACATCCAAGGATTCTTGTGGGATGAGGAAAAGGTGAACAATGAGCTGAGGACTTACATGACCAAAGGGTTCAAAGATGTGAAGGAGATGTGCAAGACCCACAATTGCGATCTTCGAATGGGTGCCTTCACCCTCGGCGTCAACCGCGTCGCAAGGGCAACCGTTCTCCGGGGTTGGGAAGCCTGAGGTGGTTGCTTTCCAAAATAAAATATGAGGGACTCTCACGAGATTTTCTCATTGTCCTGTAGGATTTTGCTTTTTTTGTTCTTTAGATGAGAAGAACATGAAGCAAAAGTTCACAATTTCACATTATTTTTGGAGTTAGTTCCTTGGTTGCTGCATGAGTTCCATTCATCCAGCGTTTTCCCAAGTATTGTCAGAGACGAGCAATTTCACAATAAAATAAATGAAGTCCTACATTACGTCTTGCAAACAATGTTGTTCCTCAAGCATAATCATACAAATGATCTGGAAATGTAAAAAGCAAGAAATTTTATGCTTCGGAGGACTTTTAGAGGTAGAATTTTCCTCAAATTCATTTAGACCAAGACCATTCAGTTTCATACATAGACCATCTCCATAAAACGCATTATAAGTTTCCAAAATATATCCAAAAG
>JAFMPE010148376.1:0-21021 GCA_024759925.1 Ficus religiosa
GTCCATATTGTAAATAGCCGCATTATTTTATTCATTGTAGAACATATTTTTAGATGTATATGGTATATTGTTGTAACCTGTAATTGTTAACATGACAATTTGACCGTAGGCACAGAGGTCACAACGAAATTGACCATGTGGTCATAATTGAATTGACCGTTCCTATAAAAGGCCCAAATTGTTATCTTATGATTATCATTATTATTTTTTTTTTATAAACCCCTTTACAAAGAACGCGTGTTAACTTTAGTGTGTATTTTAGAATCCCTGTTATGATCCACAAAATTTGCAAATTTTTTTGTTCGACCATAGGCACAGAGGTCACACCGAAATTGACCAGGTGGTCATAATTGAAATGACCGTTCCTGTAAAAGGCCTAAATTATTATCTTATGAGATTTTTTGGATTTTTTTTTAAAAGACCCCTTTACAAAGAACGCGTGTTAACTCCAGTGTGTATTTTAGAATCCCTGTTGATCCACAAAATTTGTAAATTTTTTTGTTTGATCGTAGGCACAGAGGTTACAACGGAATTGACTAGGCAGTCATAATTGAAACAACCGTTCTTGTAAAAGGCCAAAATTGTTATGTTATGATTATGATTATTTTTTTTATAAACCCCTTTACAAAGAACGCGTGTTAACTCCAGTGTGTATTTTAGAATCCCTATTATGATCCACAAAATTTGCAAATTTTTTTGTTCGACCATAGGCACAGAGGTCACACCGGAATTGACCAGGTGGTCATAATTGAAATGACCGTTCCTGTAAAAGGCCTAAATTATTATCTTATGAGATTTTTTGGATTTTTTTTTAAAAGACCCCTTTACAAAGAACGCGTGTTAACTCCAGTGTGTATTTTAGAATCCCTGTTGATCCACAAAATTTGTAAATTTTTTTGTTTGATCGTAGGCACAGAGGTTACAACGGAATTGACTAGGCAGTCATAATTGAAACAACCGTTCTTGTAAAAGGCCAAAATTGTTATGTTATGATTATGATTATTTTTTTTTTATAAACCCCTTTACAAAGAACGCGTGTTAACTCTAGTGTGTATTTTAGAATCCCTGTTATGATCCACAAAATTTGCAAATTTTTTTATTTAACCGTAGGCACAGAGGTCACAACAGAATTGACCAAGTGGTCATAATTAAAATGACCATTCCTGTAAAAGACCCAAATTGTTATCTTATAATTATTTTTTTTTTAAAACCCCTTTAAAAAGAATGCTTATTAACTCTATTTGTATTTTAAAATACCTGTTGATCCACAAACTTTGTAAATTTTTATGTTTGACCATAGCCACATAGGTCACAACAGAAATGACTAGGTGGTCACAATTGAAATGACTCCACCAGATAAAGTCCCAAATTTCAAGAAAATCCATGTTTTTGGACCAATAACATTACTTTGGACACCTAATTCCATAAACCCACGAACATAGTACTTAGAATAAAGGACATAAATTTTTAATGTCAGTTGTGCGTATCTTCGGATACAATATAAAATTAAAATTATTGATAAATTCATCACATAACTGTGCTGTGAATTGTTAACGATGTCTGGGACCTTGTTGTTGGACCTATGTGTAATGGTACTGAGTTAGTACAGGTTCACCAGTTGTGTCCATAACCATTACATCTACCACACCGAATAGTCTCCTGTTCTTCACCTTGGGATAAAATCCTACAAACCCTTGGCCTTCCGGGACCACACTTTGTCTTGGGAGGACTGACAATTTATGATATTACTTCTTCAGAAACATCTCAGTCCTCTGCACTGCCAATCGGATGGACTACAGGCGTATAGCATACATAGAGATAGTCTTTCATGTAGTAATGAGAGCAATAATTGTATGGATAATTTGTTGGTGGGTACAAATGGCAACTGCATGAGGGCAAGGAATTTGATCGACCTGTAATCATCTACAGGTATAGGTCCTTTTGCCCATGTTCATAATCCAGGTTTGGGCAGCATTGTTAGTGACGGCGTACTCAAACTTATCAGCTGGCCGAGGCTGTAACAAAGGGAAGTTGAAGACATTAGTTTCTTCAAAGTCATTATCAACATTAGTGCAATGTCGGTTATAAAATTACCGATCATTACAAAATTTAGCATATATCATGTTGTGGTCATTATCACGTACCGTTACTATTAGTCTCAATGAGAAGTGTGTGCAAAGAAGTTTATCTGCTTTGGGGGCCAGTTTCGATGTTATTTTCAGGGCCTCTTCACGTCTCTCGACAAATCATCTTTGGAGTAGTTCCTTTAACCATTCCACCATGAATCCCATGGCATTAATCTGGCTTTTCGATTCACGCTGTTCAATGACTCTGCAATGTTAGTTGTCATGATTACATACCTCCGTCCATTGAAGTATGCTTGCAACCACTTTGAAGGATCTGCCTGCAAAAGGTATCGGTGCATGTCGGGGTTATGATTACGGATGATTCCATATGACACCGGTGCTCACTGACAAGATAAGCCCTTGATGCACTGTCAAAATAGGTCTTCAAAGGGCATTTGAAATCTTTGTACCTCGTCTTTAAGTTTGCAGCCAAGTGTTGAATGCAAATCCCGAAGGCAGCATCTAGATACACAATGTTGGCTGCATATTCGATACCCTTATGCCTATCAGCCATAATAGCAAGAGACTCTCGTGTGCCGATTGAATCCCTTAGCTTCTCGAAGAACCATTTCCATGAACGATACCATTGGTTTCCGACAGAACGATACCAAAAGCAAGTGGAAATATGGAGCTATTTGCGTCATGACCACATGCTGCAAGCAACATTCCTCCAAACCTGGCCTTTAGTGCTGATCCATCAACCACAATTACTGGATGACAATGAGGCCAACCGTGCTTCGATGTAGATAAGCACATGTAGAGGTATTTTAACCAATTTTCTGAGTCGGTCTCAATGTGAATGTTGGATGCATGATTTTTTCTCTTAACCATTTTAGCCCAGGCAGACAGAACTATAAAGGGCCAAGAGAGGTCATTATTAAAAAATAATTACCATGTGGTAAATATATAAGTTATTATGCCAGTAATTAACATACTAACGGGTAATGGGATTTACCTTTGTATGACTCTACATCATCGCCCCTCAGGCTAGTCAGTGCAACTTCCTTCCCTCGTCATACTCTAAGATAATTGAAAGACACTCCAAATTCGTCTTGCATGTCCCGCATTATTTCTCGAGGTCTATATGAGGTATTAGTCGGATCCAAGTATTTTGCCTTCGCACACTCCCCAATCATCCAACTCTTGGCTTGACGATGATGCCCTTGAACGATTTCAATTGAGCAAGTATGGACGTCATTGTACCTCTTCAGAACAAACAATTCACTACCTCTCATCCTAGTCGCACGCAATTGCCATAGACATCTCTCATTATCTATACATATCACGTGTAATAGAGTATAGTTCGACCTCTTCACCTTGAATTGGTAGTGTTTACTCATGACATCGTGATGAAGATGGTATTGCAGTAACTTTTTATTATCAAAAATACAATTTCTATGCATTGTGATAGCTGTAAAATTAGCAACAACTACTGAGCCAAAAAAACTATCACTACTAGGTACATTAACAGATTAAGTTCTAGTAGTATTGACAATAGAATGGGCTCCAATACTTGATGTGATACTCTTCTCATTTGAATGATGAGTAGCAGCCACAACATTCAATTCCTCGGCATTACAATCATCATGGTCCATGCATAAGTAATTGTGCAACAATTCATGTTGCTTTTCAATTCTATCTTCCATGCGCAAATCCAGATCTAATGTGGGAGAAGGGACATGAGGAGGGCGAGGAGAAAGGATGATAAGATTAGTGTCATTTACAGGTTGCATAGCTTCATCACTTTGTCCACCATCCCTAGAAGGTTGAACGTCTATGTGGTTGCTTTCCCCTACCTCTGGTGGTATCGCTTCGGCCGCAGACTCATTCAATACATTGATGCTAATTGAAAATTTGCTAAGCACATAAATATCCTTCTTCTTCACATCCTTTAGTACTTGTATGTAGAAATTAACATCAGCATCACACTGTATCCTCACAGGAGGCATTCCAGGTTCAACAGTATATCTCATGACTATAGTCTTGTCTAGGCCCCTAATTCTAATAATACTTCTAACCAACTCAATAAGACAAACATAAGTGTGGTAAAGGGCACCAATATTCCCTTCATTTCACCACCAACATATCTCAATGTGCCGTCCTATTGACCATTATACTTGATGAAAACACAAACCTCGTCCATTCCTGAATGAAACAGCAACAAGTTAGTCGATATTATATTTATGTTATAAAGAAAGGGAAAATGATGACACATATAGAAAGAGGACTTATATATCAAAACTAGTCATAATGAGAATGACTGGGTGGTCTTATGAAAATGACTAGTTTTGTTCAAATCTCAAATGTTAGGCGAAACGAAAGTTAGGCAAATCCATGTATTTTCCCTTTTATACACAACGTATGACAACTCCAATTTCTGTTTTAAAACCCTTGTTGTTTCATCAATTTCACTAGATTTTCTATTCGCACATATGTCACAATAAAATTGACATTTTGGTCATTATGAAAATGACCATTTTTGTTCAACTCTCAAATGTTATCAAAACTTCCATTTGTCATTTAGAACCCTTGTTGTTACTCATGTTTGTCATTATGACAATGACCATTTGGATTAGACTATCAAATGATATGCAAATTTATATTTTTTTCGTTATGGTTAACATCATAAATTCCATTTGATAAAAATATTATTCACCGATTTGGTCATCATAATGATGACCAAACGGTCATTATGTTGTTTACCATTGGTAGTGTTGAAAATTTTTGGAACAAGAATATTACAATAAAAGACCAAAAAACACATGAAATCTATTTTACTACCCACAGGTGCTACAGGAGACCAAGATCTTACCCTCAAAAGTTTAACACAGTAATTTTTTAGATTATAATTCAAAACACAAACCCATTTAAAGCATATAGAAACCAATAAAACCAAATAACAAGCAACATTACCTCAGATTTGCACTTGATATGCTAGAACGAGGCTGATGGAAAGTGAGAAGAGTTTCAAATCGATTAGGAGCAGAGCTGGCAGCTTTGGTTCAACTGTGGTGAGGATAAAGATGGTGAGTTGAATATTGTCATGAACAAAGATAGGGAGAGATTTGTTGGACTTAGAGTGAGCTTAGATCTGTGGGTAATGGTGCAGAGACAGTGCGTAAGTCTAGGGTGAGAGAAAAATGAGGAAAGTAAAGATGAGATTTAGAACTATAATTATATATTGTGGGGGGGGGGGGGGGGGTGGGGGGGTGCGGGAAAGTGGGAAAAACTTCAGTTTAGGGTTGGCTGAGGGCATACTTGACTTTTACATCCACCTCAAGAGGCTTTGATGACGTGGCAGTGCTACTAATTAAGGGAAAAATATGGTGCTATTTTTAATAATAAAATCCATACAGGTGCTATTTTTGAAATTAACCCTAAAATATTACAGGTTGATAATTTCTCAATAGTTATTGTTGTTTTATTTTGGTTCCAGATATTTTCTTAAAATTTCTCTCACAATAAAAATATTGAATGTTAAATTGTTCACTTAACTTGGTATGTATCATTTAATTTATTATGAATCTCTGTTTTTGAATTTTTATTGTTTACAATTTTTTTATTGCTAGTATTGCTCTTTTTTTTTTTTGGTAAAAAAATTTTCATTTTTAATTTTTTTTATGAGCGGGGAGTTTTTATTTATTTATTTAACTTTTATTTCTAACTATTTTATCATCATTAAAAATTTTTTTTAAAGTAAAGCTTGCTAAGATGATTTCCATTGAAATATATTAATAATGCATATACCAGATTTAGTGTTTAATTTGGTCTATGTTGCTGAATGTAATATTATTGTTAGCATGTGTTATCTAACTATTGAATATGATTTGACAGTTTTTATCATTACTGTAAGTGTTTGGGATTTATATAGATTTTGATTTTTTATAAACTGTTCATTTCATACTCACATCTATCATATTCCTTTGCCTATATTATTTATATCTCCTTATAGTTTTCTTTTTTCTTACTTCCGTATTTCTTTCCATTTACTGTAAACATTTGCTAAAATTTTTTTTACATATATTCCCAAACATTTCACCTGGTAGTGAAAATGATGTCGGATTATATTGCGGTTATTGTTAATGTGTTTTGTTAACAACAAAGAAAAAAGAGATTTAAGCTTGCTATAAAAAACTCCTTATATCAATAACCTGTATTCTTTATATTTTAGCATATGTTCTAGTCAACATCTATATAACTTTGTCAACTTTTTATTACAATATTGTTATTTTATAATATTTCTGATCTAATAAAATTTTTACAAAAACATTGAAAATTAATGTGCGACGATATTTAATACAAAGTAAGAGTCTTATTTAACAACCCAAAATTTGAAATTCCTAAAAATGAATTATATAATTTTGTACTGTATGAATTAGAAAAATTATTAAATTTAAATTCATTTTCTTTATCATATTATAATCTTCCATTTCCAACTGGATCATTAATTGAAGATTTAAATAATAATCTTTTGAGAGAAGAACTTAATTACGATAAATATAAATTAAAAGAGGAAAATTTCAATTTAGTACAAAATTTAAATCAAGAACAAAAATTTATTAATAATCAAATTTTAAAAGCAATTAAAAGCAAATAAAATAATTTATTCTTCATATATGGCTATGACGGTATAGGAAAAACAGATTTATGGAATGCAATTAGTAGTAAAATTAGATCAAATGGTGAAATTGTATTAGCTGTAACATCATCTGGCATAACATAATTATTATTGCCAAAAGGCCAAACTACACATTCAAGATTTCGCATACCACTTTCAATCGACAAATTTTCAACTTGTCCAATTAAAAGATGCACTCAACTAGCAAAATTAATTGATAAAACAACATTAATTTTATGGGATGAATCACTTATGACAAATAAATATTGTTTTGAAGCTTTAGATAAAACAATGCAAGATCTAAGGAATGACTTTAATCGTCCTTTTGGAGGAATGACAGTCATATTAGACTGTGACTTTAGACAAATATTACTAGTTATTCCAAACGGAACAAAGAAAATATAATTGACGTAACTATAAACAATTCTTACCTTTGGTCATATTTCTATATATTTACCTTGACAGAAAACATGCGATTAAAAAAACTTAACTACTGTATTGACGAACAAATAGAAATTAGTAACTTTTCTGAATGGATTTTAAGTATTAGTAATTGAACAGCAAATGAAATAAAGATATTGGAAATGAAGATGTTACTTGGATTAAAATACCAAAAAAATATATAATACCATATAATAAAAATTATATTCAATGCATTTATGCCACAATATATGAAAATTTTTATAATAATTTTGGCAATATTGATTATTTAAAATAACGAACAATTATTACGCCTAGAAATAAAAGAAATGATGTAATAAATAAATACTTATTAAGTTTAGTATCAACATAAAAAAAAAAATTTATTATAGCTATGATACTATTCTTTCATCATCAGGAAATCTTGACGAACTAATCTTTATATCCTCCTGAATTTTTACACACGCTTAATTTTAATGGACTACCTCCACATGAATTGGAATTAAAAGTTAGAGTTCTTGTTGTGTTGATATGAAATCTTAACCAATCAATGAGATTATGCAATGGTACAAGACTAATTATAACACAACTAACAAATAGAATTGTTGAAGGCCGTATTATTAATTTTAATGACATAAATGAAAAAGTTTATATACCAAGAATATAAATGACAATAAATGAATCTAAATACCAATTTGTGTTAAAAAGACGACAATTCCCTTTAAAATAAGTTATGCTATGATAATAAATAAAAGTCAAGGTCAATCATTAAATAAAGTTGGACTCTACTCAAAAGATAAAATTTTTAATCATGGACAATTATATGTTGCATTATCAAAAGTAACATTACCAAAATGTTTACATATTTTAATACATGATTCAATTAATAAATATTCAAATCATATTGAAAATATCGTCTACAAAGAAATACTACATAAGATTAATCAAAATTAATAATCTGTTAGAAAAAAAAATCTTTAACAGAAATAAATTTTCTTTCAATAATTACATTATTAAATGATTGTCCTAATTTTTAGATTTCAAATCCAATTCATAGACTCTTAAACAAATGTATTTATATGTCTCTATCATTTATAGAAAATATTCAGTCTACTACGAATACTAAAACCAAGAGAAACATATGAGACTATCCGTGCCCGAATTTGCCGTTTATGGAGGAATACATATTGCAATACTGGTCGTCTAATAAGTGTTGACTGCTTATTAGTAGTGAACAGGTAACTAAATTTATTTTTTATGAAAATTATATTTATTTACAATAAACGATTTACATTATTAATAAATATATAAATAACAATAAATTAATTTATATTTTTAGGATGAAGTAATACGTGGATTAGTTCATACAAAAGATGATGATTTCATAACAAAAAAAATACAAGTGGACAACATATATGAAATCAGCAACTTCCAACATATATGAAATCAGCAACTTCTTCGTTACAAACAATAAACAAGGATATTAAATTGTTCCACACAGATCAATGTTATATTTTGCACGATCCACAATTTTCAAAGAAGTCGAAGAAGATATTCCCGAAATAGCTCAATTCAACTTTAATTTTGTGGAGTACGATCAATTTACATCAAGAGTTAGATATCAATGACATTCTTTCATGTAAATAATATATAATATCCATATTTATTAACTAAAAAATTATAAATTTATAATATTAATATCAATAAATAATAACTTTGTATTTATAATGTTAGTCGTCTCATATCTGTCAAAGGCATTGAAGAATCCAGTATAGGTGATAGACTAGTCAAAAGGCGAAATCTGACAATTCAAAATATCAGGTAATTATAAATTACATGTTATTATAAATATATTTTGAATAAATTGAGAATCAATTATTAATAATTTATTAATTTAAATTTATTATATTTCACAGAGAAGAATCACTGAATATAACTCTTTGGGGAGAAATTGGAGAAAAATTTGATGAAAATGCAATTCAAAGAATGTCCGAACCAGTAGTGATCGCCTTTACAGCCGTGACAACCAAACAATATTTTGGTAAGTATATATATAATAAAAAATAAAACAAATTTATCTTAAATAACAATAATAAACATTTTCGATCATTAATTTTAATAATTATAATTATACAAGTGGACTTAGCAAGTTCTTCTGGAACTTCATATTATTTTGAACCATATATCGCTGAATCAAAGAAAATAAAAAAAAAAAGGTATTATAAATATTTATTGCAATAATATTATAATTATTTATATTTTACAATTTTCTTGAAAAATTTACTTTGTTTAATATATTATCTATTAATAGGTTTAGTCATTCTATTCACGGAATAGACTTTATTGCTGCATCAACCAAAAAACTGATAAAATTAGAAGAACAAAAGACTATGAATATAGTTACGATAGCAGAGTTTCGAGCCTAAGATCAAATCAAAATCAGGTAATTATTCATTTATTACACCAAATATAATTTATTAAACATTCTTTATTCAAACAACAAGATAAAAAATTTACTACAAAAGCAAGCATCACTGAATTTGATGCACAATAAGGTTAGTTTTATAATGCCTGTCCACGCTGCTACAGACATGTCAAACAATCAAGGATTTCATGGTGGTGTGATACCCATGCATATTTAACAACAATGCCAGTCAGCTGGTAATATTCTTTACTTTTATTATAAAAAAACAAAAAAAAAACTTCTAAATAGTAAAAAATTAAATAAATTTTTAATATTTATAGCATGTACAAAATTATTGCTCGAATCGAGGATAGCACTGGCAAAATCAATATTGTCATGTTTGGAAAAATTGTCTAATCACTGTAAATAAAAGCTTGCTCCATACTAACAATTCAAAATGGATACTCTAATCCAAATATCATTCTTCCTCTTCTCGATCAACTTAAAGGCATGTCAAAAATATTTTTGATTCAATTTCGTCCAAGAGGTGCTTTTATTGACGCAACATTTGTTAAAACTTTTGACAATGATAAATCACCAATGTTATTGCCTGCACTACCAATTGAATCCCACAAAGATATCCCACCACCACTTGCATCTTTGGACTCAGAAACACCACAGTTAGAAAGCAAAAAAAATTGCATAAAAAAAAAAAAACTCTATTTCACCCAACCCATAATAGAATAAATTGAATCAAGGTACATTACTATTTATAATTTGTTTCAAATTTTTTTAATTTCCTTACTCAACATATATATTCATAAATTGCAAACCATCATACAAGTAAATTTATTATTATTTCAGCTCTCACCAGCATCATTCTTCAATAGAAATCCAAATATCTTCAGCTGACTCATCTAAAAAACGAAAGGAAACAAGGTACAGTTATCTTTTGTATATAATTACATATTATATAATCATACTTATTTCAATTTTAGTTATAAATATGAAATAATTAATTTTTTTTTTTTACCATAGCAGATCAGAAGAAAAACTGAAGAAAATTAAACATAGTTGATAACATTTCAGCTGAAAATGTTCCACTTGTAACAACTTTATTTGTAAACATATATATGTGTGTGTGTGTTTGTTTGTATATATAACTATGTATATACTCTAATATTATAATAGTAAGTACTAAAAAATTAAACTTATTATAATTATATTATTTATATTAACCAACTGCCTTTATTATATGGTATTTAATTTTTTTTCATTTATTTATTTAAACTCGTGAATAACTAAACTTCAAAAGTGAAATAAACCCTAATTAACATCAATTGTACCTTTTTTTTTTTTTTATAAAAGAAATGTGTTACAGGGGTAGATGTTGGAATGCCCAGGTAATCCCGGGGAGGTGGATGCACCTCGCGTGATATATGGATCCCTCACAAAGTGGATTGCCGGTATATCCCGGCTAATGAGGTGGTAACGACTTGAACCCAAACATTCAGTAAGGAGAACAAGCGCTCTGTTAAAATCCGATGATTATTTCTGGATTTGGAGGATTAGTTTCTTTTCTAAGTTTTTGGTAATAAATTAGCATGATAATTAGTCAGCTATTTTAGGCTTTATTTAGAAGATTTATTTGATTTAAATATGATTGCATAGCTATAGATTTGATTGTTAATAAGCTTCTTGGTTTCCCAATGATTAGCTTACTGATTTTCTTGCATAATTAGTGATAAGTGTTCAAAAATACACTTTTTTTTCATATAATTTATTTGATAATTTAAGTTTTAATTGAGTATATTCATAATATTAATTCAAAATATCTTACTTTCAAAATGTTTAATTTTCATTTATTTATTTGGTTTTATTTTATTTTTCTTTACTTTTCTTTTTTCTTCTTTTTCTTTCCTTTCTTTTCTCTTCTTTCTTTCTTTCCGCAAGAGTGCCACACCCAGCGGATCTCTCTCCCTTTGCTTGCGTGAAATAAGCCAAATCTAGGCTCTCGATCATCGCCTATGTTCCCAGCTCCTTAACTAGCTAATTGCCTGGCGTGTGTCCAGCTAGTTGCCAATCCTTTGAGGCTAATTTTGTTGGCTGAAATCTCTCCATCATTGCTAGACATTGCAGCGTATAAAAGCAAGCCTTTGTAGATAGCAAGAGGACGCTTTTTTCCCTTACCATTTTTTGTTAAGTTTGGAATGTGCTTTTCTTCTCGTTGCATTTTTATCTCATGTTTTCTTTTTAGAATTTTGTGAGATGAATTGTAAGCTAGGTTAGATATTTTGGTGAGGCTAGTGATGATCTCATGTGTGAAGTGATCCAATTTGAGTTTAATTTTGTTTTAGTTTGTAAAGATTATATGTTTTAGTGGATTGAATTTCTTCATCTCATTTTTTATTCAAAATATTTTATGCAATCTTTTATATAAATTCAATCATACTTTGTTTATGGAATATTGTCACATTCTGTTTTGACAAAAATTTGTCTTATGAGTTGTCTTTTACTGCAATTTGCTAAAAACAGTACTTTGTCGATTTTGGCTATCTTACAATGATGAATCCGTTTGGTTTCAACATAGAGATTTACTTCACCAAAACTTTTTTTTTTTAATTTTTGTTGATATTTAATTCCATTTTTTTCGGTTGTTTGTTTGGGATGTGAAGTGTGCAATTGAGTCATAAATCGAAGATTATATTCAAATTGGAGAACGAAGCATATGAAGGATTCACAACGCCTTGTCTCATTTATTATTGAATTTTTCTCTACCTTAATTTTATTTCTTTCATATTTTGTTTATTTTCTCTATCACAAAAATCCACCAAAAATATATGCACTTTTTATTATTTTATTTCCTTGTCTTTTTAACGATTAACTCTAATAATATTATTTGTTTTGTTGTCGCCTCCTTGTGGATACAACCACCCGATCTATACTAAAACCGATCACTTTGCGAGTGTATCTTTGGGCGTTAATCAAATTATATGAACAAAAGTGTATTTTTGTACACTTATCACAACTCCCAACTAGCTTAATTATTGCTAGTCTCTAGCAATTCAAGCATAAACAAAACCATGTTATGATGAATAAAATTTAGTCGGAACTTTGCAAAGCTGTCAAAACACACTTCAAACAAAATATTAGTGAGAAATCAAAAGATGCTTGTGTGTGCTCCAAGCTAGAACCATCTTACCACAAACCAAAACCACTTTTCTTCGAAAATTCACCAAGTAAAAGTCTCAACTCCATAATCCACATGGGTGTTGGAAATATTTTGATTTAATGTCTTTCTCTCATATAGAGTTGGAAATGAATCAGAAACTGCTCAAATGTGAGATGGGCCATTTCGGACAAGCAGATAAACATACATTGATCAAAAGATAGGTGAGCTAACTATTTAGAGCATTCCACCATTCTTACCACAAACTCGCTTTCTGGATTTCATCATAATTGGAAGAAAACTAACAACTTATTGAATAAACGAAGAGAAAATACAACAAAAATCAAAGAATTGAATTTCATCATTTTTTTTCTCTTTTTTTTTATTATATATATTTTTTGGTAATATATTCATGAGATCACAGATAACTACTAAACAAATCCAAAAAAAAAAAAAAAAAAAGATAACAATGACAAAGTTCCTATCCAACAACAAATCGTCCCTCAAGCAAATATATCAATCATACCACAAAACCATGTAGTGTTGTTCTAAACAGTGACTAAAACTAACTCTCAAGATCAAAGAACATTCAAAAACTGTTTTCTCTACACTCACAACTCACAAAAATGAAAAACTTAAACTTGAGAATTTTCTCAACTAAAGTGCATTTACCACCATCTTAACATAAGGTTTGGTGACATGTGCAAGTACTATGAAATTATTTTTCAGTAAGCAATAATAGCACAATTGACTTAAACAACATCCTGAAATCATTTTAAGACAACTGCAAAAATTTTTCTCAAAATTATTCAGACAAACACAAAATTCCTTATGCATGAATATGCATACCCGCAACCGAAATCAAACAGTGTCCTCAATGTCTTAAGATGCATGCAATGGAAAAGAACAGGGATAGAAGACACTTGGGTGATGTATGGTCCAAGCAAGCTAGGGTGCTCCTCAAAGGCACACAAAATATTAAAGAAACACACAAATAAATAGACGTAAAACAAAACAAACCAAAGCAGAAATATGGTACGAAGGGAAAGTTGTTGAGCTTACTGCTTAGGATTGATAAACCAGGTTGTGAAGGATAATCTCCATAACCTGACTTACTTATTCCAAGAAGTTTTTCAGTCAATGGCCATTGACTCTCAGTATCCTTCTATCATTTGGATCCTCGATCTCAACAACACTATTGGGAAAGACTTGTTTGACTACAAATGGACCAGTCCACCATGACCTCAACTTTTTTGGGTGGAGATATGGGTGGGAATCATAAAGATGCATCCATTGGTTTGGCTCAAGGTTCTTTCTCATGATCTACTTATTAGGAGCCTTCTTCATTTTTTCCTTGATCTTGGAATTGATGACTGGAATGTTGGCTAACTCATCAAGGCCAAAGTTTTTAGATTCAGAATTTTGGAGACGGTCTTCAGGATTATTGGAATTTCCTTGCAGATGAACCTCCTCTGGGAGTGTGTTTATCTTGAAGGTTTGGTGACATTCATCGCCACCTTATGGTTGTTTTTTGACATGAAAAATATTCACCTTAAGAGTAATGTGCCCAAAAGATATTTTCATGAGACCATTCCTACAGTTGATGAGAGCATTTGCTCTGGCAAGGAAAGATCTTCCTAGGATTATGGGGATTTTTGACTCCATGTTTACCACGGGTTCAGTGTCCAAAATAAGAAAGTCCACGGAGTAATAGAACTTATCGATTTGCAGCAAAACATCTTCCACTATTCCTCATGGTTTCTTAATGGAATGATTGGCCAATTGCAGGACCATAGGTGTGGGCTTAATCTCTCCAAGACCTAGTTGCAAGTAGAGTGAATAGGGCATGAGGTTGACACTTGCTCCTAAGTCAAGTAAAGCTTGGCCGAATTTATGTGTCCCAAATTGATAAGAGATTATAGGACAACTAGGATCTTTCTACTTTGGCGGTGTCTTTTGCTCGATCACCATGCTCACTTGTTCCATCAATTAGTTTCCTAAGATAGTTTGGTTTGTGTATACCTATAAATTGTACCTTTCATTGATAATGAATAATAAGAAGAAAAGTTGTAGTTATCTTCCATTTTCTTAAGACACACTACCAACTCACTTAAGGAACATTGGCCATCAATTGTACTTCTAGGATTCTTGACGGGGTCCTTTGAATGAGAGCTTAAACTTTGGGAGAATGAAGTAAATAATATTTTTACAGTAAATTATCTAAGTAAATAGAACATTTTAAAAATATTTGGAGTAAAAATAAATAACAACATTTTCGGCTTCCATTTTTTGGTATATCGGCTTCTCTGGCATCAATAAGAAGATGATCATTAAACTTTTACCATTTTCAGGCATGGATGTGTTTATCCATTAGCAGAGATTCACCACAGAGGAGGCAAAAATCCTAACAATCTCATCATAGTGAGCACTTAGTTTTGAAATTACCACCGTTTTTAATGCTTAGAAACCACATCTTATATTTTTCAGGAAATGCATAAAGAATTTGGAATGAATCAAATCTCCCCAAGTAGGATTCGAATTTACAATCAGTCAATTAACTACTGACCGCTCTACCACCAAGCTACTGAGGAACAATGGACTTAAGGAAGCCGAATCTCGTTCTTTGGACTAACCTATGATTGGACAAAAATTGGTTCGTCACTCTTTTTCACATATTACTAAAAATATATTGCTTAAAAATAATCTAAACATGCTTACGCTATGAAATAAAAATAATGCTAGACAAACTCTGATTGGTGGTGACCACATCAAATTGTTACTCCTCATACCTCTATATTAATTATTTAAAAAAAAAAAAAAAGGGCCAGTGATGGTGGCATAATGATAAGAGTATGACCTATCAAGATTCAAGACTCTTTGTCTAGGATCCAATGATCGAATTTCATAGTTCATTTTCAGACTGTAATTATACTTCTCAAATGACCTACCAAGTCGGATTGGGTCTTGGTGATTTTAAACTCTCTAGATGTTAGGTGCGAAAGCATCAGAACTTATGTTTTACATGTGGGGATTGCTAGAGAGATTGTAATATCTCTCCCATTACCATTGGGTAGTGGAGACAATAAATTCTCACATTCAAAAAATATAAGCAAGTATAGTGATATAAATAGAAACAAGTAAAGTGTAAGGATTACCATTGTGTAGTGGGAAATATATTTACTACTATGCGAGTGCTATTGGGCATTTAGGGTGCTTATTAGGACACACTTTGCATTGTGTATGTATGCATCATCGTAAGGAGTCAAGAAACACTCTCTTTTTTAATGCTGTGTTTTTTCATATTAAATATGAACTGTTGATTTGATCAGATTATTACGATCTAATGGTCAGAATTAAAGTCTGATGACCTACATGTATGTCTGTTGGAATAGATACATTTTTGAATGAATATGCACCTTTTGATTAAAAGACATGTCCGTCGTATCTGTTGCAACTCTTCGTGAACAGACATGTCAAAGGCTATAAATTTCTAGTTTTTGAAATCAGTTTCATCTTTTGTTCTGGAATTTAATAAGTACTGGAATTTAATAATATTGCTATTATTAAATTCGTGTGTTATCTTGGAGCTAATTTGCTATAAATATCAGATAGTAAACTGTTCGTAATGAGGACAAATAAAACCTTAAGGATAGTATTCATACATCTCAACGCATATTTTCTCTCTTTTTCTATTTCATTTTCTTTACACCCACCCACTATCTTCAATAATATCACTAGATTTTTATTGTGTTGCTAGTTTAATGACATAAAGACATAATTGATCCTCTTTTTATTCAACTAAAAAAGAAAGCGAAAAGGAAAAAAGAACAACCACAGCAAATTATACAAGTCTACAAGCCATGTAAAAGGAGATCTATATTGTGATCAATCTTTATTTTATAAGGTCAAAAAAAAAAAAAGGAAAGAAAAAAAAAGGCCAGTGTTTTCCGAACTTTGAGATCGATTTTATTTAAAAAGAAAAAAGAAAAAAAAAAAAAAAAAAAAAGGAAAATAAGGGCGGGGATCGCCTTTAACAGAACAATACAAAGACGTTGAACTTGATGTTGATGTCCAACTCATAATAATGGATCCGGGTGGCTCTCAATTATATTCCTTCCAAAATTTAATTAAAAAAAAAAAAAAGGAAAGAGAGAGTCGATTTACCAATTAGGACGATATACACCTACACAAGTATTGTAATTGTACAGCAAATCAAAGATGTTCAATTTTTTTTTTTCCTTCCCGATGTGTAGGAGTTTCAAGACAATGCAAAGATTTGGCATTTAAAATGAGGGATAATGTTCAATATTTGAGCTGATTTTTGGATTACTTTCTTTTGGTTACAGTATCGGAAAAGGAATTAAAATATTGTTTCACTACACAACGTGGAAAACGTGAGAAAAGTTTTTTAAAATCATTTTGCTAGTCTTTCGTATCCAACGGGATAGAAAAATTTTTTAGTGGGGCACTAAAAAAGGACAAGACTATTTATTTTAATTGTTGAATGTGGGCACAATGAGAATTCCTTATAAAATAAGTGAATAACTAAAGTCTACTCAAATTGTAAAAACAAAACTTGACATAACAAAATTTGAATATGAGTAAAGTTAGAATTTTTCTTTTAAAATGATGGTACAATTAAAATTCTATACATATTTTAAGATTAAAAATCTGTCTTAACATATAAATGGGAGCGATTGCTCTCACTCATTTACATTTCCATGTGACTTCGTCACTAATCGTGTCAACTCCGAATAGAAATAAAGAACACAACTCACTTCTTCAATTTGCAAGCTTGCAGATACACTTCTACATTCCCTCCTATGCGTGAGCAAAGAGAAAAGTGGACCCATGGCCTAAGGGCCGAGGCAGAGAGTAACGGAGGGCCCTCTGAGGAAGAAATACAAACAAAAATCACATTAAATGGAATTTTTACGAAACAAAACGAAATAAGTAGCATGATTTCAACATATTTAAAATAAATAGTAAAAAAATAATTTATGAGAAGTAATTCAATAATTTGGTGTCTATTATTATATATTACAAATATTATTACAAGTTATTATCTACTTTAATTATAAACAGGTTGAAAAAAATAAATAGTAGTTTTAAGTAAATAACTGAAATAAATAACAGACTTTTAAGATATTTTAAGTAAAGAACAGTAAACAACAAATATCAAGATAAGTAACGAATTTATTAGGTAAATAATCTATTGATTATAAATAAATTTGCTATTTACTAAGAAAAATTTATATTTACACAGTATTTTTCTTTTTTACTGCAAATATTTTAAAAATATACTAGTAACTTCAATTATTTACTGAAAATTGTTATTTACTATAATTTCTGTTTAAAAACTGTTTTTTACTGTACAAAAAATGCAGGCTCATCTGCTGGTGTGAAGTTGGAGAAGGCATGCTTGGTGGGGGACTCTCGGCTGCCATGGTGGTTTCATGGCCACGCCACCGTTCTGCCACTCAATGGAGGAGAGAGTCCAGCCCTTTGGGTCCCTTTTACTGAGCTTAAAAGATCATAAATAGTGCAAATTTGTGTAATTGATCCTTTTGACTTTTTTTTTCCTTTTTTTTTTTCCTACCAAGGAAACTAATTTTTTCTCTTTTAAATTAAAAAGCAAAAGGTGCGTTAATTTTATGATAGAGTATGATAAACAATTAGAGAGCTCCGAAATATCATAACTTTTAAAGATTTACTGAATTACTATTAGGGTATAAAAATGTAAATAACCATAATTTAATTTGACATAACTCGGTACTTGTTTGGTTGTGTATTTCTAATAAGAATTTTTTAATAAAAAATAATAATATTTGGATAATGGTGAAACCATTCAAGTTTATTTAAATGTTTTCACAATTCACAACATTTCAATTCTAATTCAAATCCAAATATTTCACTTTTGGACAAATTTCATTTTTGCTCCTTGAATTTTGGTTTTTTTTTTTTTTTTTAAACTAACTTTACTCCCTAAACTTTGAAAACCGGTAGAAATCCTCCCTGAACTATAATATGTTATCATGTTTGCTCCTTTTATCAGTTAAATATATGGAATTTGCCCTGAATTTTAATATTCTTGTAACTTTGCCACTGAAATTTTACAAACTAGTGTTTATATCCCTCAAACTTTAAGTAGTTAACAAGAAGATGCCTTGAACTTTAAATTTAAATTACCTTTTTACTATAGTAGTGCCAAAGTATGAGACAAGGGATATTTTTGCTGATGGTTTAAAGTTTAAGGGATATTCTTGCTAACTACTTAAAGTTTGAAGGATATAAAAACCGGTTTTCAAAGTTTTGGAGGCAAAATTACAAACATACAATTCCATCCATTCAACTGACGGAAGGAGCAAACACAAGACATTTCATAGTTCAGGGAGTATTTTACTAGTTTTCAAAGTTCATGGAACAAAGTTAAAATAGCACCAAAATTCATGGAGCAAAATTGATATTTGTCCATCACTTTTTAGAAATATGTACCAAACTTGTTTTTGTACATTTACACACTTTAAATGTAATATTCAACAAAACTATTCAAACACATATTCAATTTAAATATCCAATTCAACTTTTACATTAAGATTCATGCATTCAATTTGAATGCAACGTTGTAAAATATCTAAACTCAAATTATGATCGAAACGGACACGCAATAGCCTTGATGGGGCACGTAGGTCTCACTCAGGGCCGGATGTAGGTAGAGGCAAGTGGAGGCTATAGCCCCACTATAATTTTTTTCCTTCCAATTTTACATCAAAAATTTTATGATTTTTCTATTCTGCCGCATTAGAAATTAAAGATCTCTATTTAACGAACTAAAATTTAAAAACTTTCATATAGCCCCTATCAAAATTTTACCCTTTAATTTCTATATATTGATGTTATTTATTTTACACTAGCACTAAAATTTTTATCCGACTTTGTCACTGATTTTACTCCACACCCCATTTGCTGTCTTGAGGGATTAGGCCTCAGGTCAGGGAAAGAATGCCGTTAGTGCTCGAAAGGTCTTTTCTTTCTTTAGCTGAATAATTATAAAGGTCTAAATTATTCACATGCTTAGAATTAAAAAGGACTTTTAGCACCCCTTTTTTTTTTTTTTTTTTTTTGTGAAAATTATGCACTCACTATTGGCGTTGGTTGGAGCTGGGCCTTTCTGCAGTGTACAGGGTTGCTTTTAATAGTAGACCTCATTGTTATTTGTTCATGTTACAAGCCATCTTTATGGAAAAACAAAAACAAAAACAACAGCATTGTTCATCCGACAAGTGTGACAATGTATCAAATTCGTAATATAAGTTTGTGGTACATAATTTGTTCCTTTTTTTATCATTCAATTACTAATTATTTTAACGATGCGTAATAATAAATTCTTGCTGTGCTTTAAAGTGATTTGTCAATTAATAATAGTTCTTCATTCAAGTGTCAATCTTATCTTCACTTTTATACATTTTTTTCTTAAAGAAAAGGTCAAAAAGATAAAGGGTGGCGTCCCCTGCTGACCTGAGTACAGGTACGACAAATACAATATGTCCATATAACCCAATTATTATAAAGGAATTTTTCGAAATTAAGATCTTACCAAGAAAAACGATCAGTAACAACATCCTCATATAAAAATTTTTTTTTCTTTTTTTCTTTTTTCCATTCCTTGAGAAGACAATTTTTGCGGCAAGAAGGAAACATGTTCTAGAACATGGCTTTGTGCGGGTTACCCCAAATATTCTATAGGCAGTGTGGACAAAGTGGAAGAAGTTTTCAACAAAGGTCTATTAGAGTACAAGAAATAAGGGGAAGAAGGTGGGAAATAGGCCAAGAACCTCTATTAATAAACATGAATAGCATAACACTTTTTCGGTAATGACAAATGGCATATTCACGGTAAAAAATATATTTACCAACTATTATTCGCAACAAAATTATATTAAAAATATTATTATAAATAAAATGTTTGTAAAATGATAAATAATTTTTACTGACAAACCAAATTGACAACAAAATTACCATGAAAAATTCTCGTAAATTAAAAATTTACAATAAAAATTTTATTTATATTGGACATTTTTAATATATGTTATTTAGTTTAAGCATTTCTTTTAAATGGTCTATTTGCTATAATTTCTCAACAAAGGATTAGAATATTGGATAATTTTCTGGTCATGCTCATAGCCCTTGCAAAATCAGTTCTTGTCATCAAAATTTAGGTTTGGACAAGCCAGCTGAAGCTGCAGACGAAGAGGCCAAGAAAATCGATCTTGAATCCATAGCA
>JAFMPE010148487.1:3200-24204 GCA_024759925.1 Ficus religiosa
AATTTCGTGTCAATTTCGTGTCGCGGGTCAATTTCGTGTTGCGGGTTAATTTCGTGTCGCGGGTCAATTTCGTGTCGTATCGTGTTAACCCGTTACGGGTTCGTGTCGTGTTCGTGTCGCGGTTTCGAGTCGTTTTCTTGTCACGGGTCGTGTTCGGGTTGGGGAAGAAAAAATTCGACACGGCTCTAATACGACACGAATTCTACACGTGACACGAATTGCCACCCCTACTTTATACACAAACTTATAAATTAAATTCTTTAATTACAAGAAAATCCTTAAACAAAATGACATAAAAAACAACTAATATAATTTAGGGTTAGTTTGGTGGTTGAGTTCAACTCAAGATAAACCGTACTTTTTTTTTGTTTTTTTCTGAAAAAGTTTTTTGTTTTTCTAAAGTTTTTTGTCTTTTCTAAAAAGTCAACAAAAATTACTATTGAAACTTAAAATTTCCAACTCAAACTCATTCACAAACTAACCCTTAATTCTATAAGTAACAATCTATCATAAAAAAGAAAGTCATTTTTTTTTTCCTTCCACACATCTATATATCAAATCAAAAAAATAATATTAACATATAAATCTTACCATTTTGAAACTTATTACAAGATCTTAATTTTTATCAGAACATTTAAAAAAATTATATTGAGATATGTTAATATTCTTTAATATAGTTTTACCGTTATGTGTTATTTTTCTTTTCTTTTCTGTTATTTTTTTTTTGTTTTGGCTTTTTGGTTTTTGTTTTTCTTTTCTGCCTTATCACCTTTTTTTTTTTTTTTTTTCACATTTGAATGTTGGCTTATATGCTGATTATTGGTTGGTTGCTAGAAATAAAATTTATATGTATAATTATGCCTCTATTTGTTGTGTTAGAAGATTTGTGCGTAGAAAAAATATCTTAACCAAATATTCACTTCTTAAGGGGGTTTTTTTTTTTTAAATAATAATCTGTACTTAAAAAGGCTTCATTTTTCTTTTCCACATGAAATTACTTCGTAATTTATTTTTTCTGAAAACTCTATAAATTGTTTGTTGCAGTTGTTTTCATTTGACTATTTTGCTGAGTGCAGACATTAGCCGTTTGGCACTTATGCGGTAAAAATTACCTTACATAATGTTGATCCTTTTTTTGCAAAAAATAACGCGTTTGCTTTTGTAATTATATGATTATTATATTATTCTGTGAAATAAAATAAAAAAAAAATCATGCATATACTGCTAGAGGCTGAACTTTTTCTAGGAAGCATGAAGTTACTTTTTTTTTTTTAAAGCTAAAATCCAAAATATGATATAAATGTTTGGTGAATGAGTTTAGTTTAATATTTTTAAGTTTCAATAGTAATTTTTGTTGACTTTTTAGAAAAGACAAAATTTTTTTTCAGAAAAAGACAAAAATCATGATGAAAAATTACAGTTTAGTTGAAAATAAGATGTAAAAACAAACAAAAGCATGCAACTAGTAAAACTGTTGAAAATTAGATAATAAAGGATGGTAGATTATTTTGGCTTGATTACTTGTGTTTCTTTTTATTATATTAATTCTTACTCTGTTTGCTCTTTATTATTCAATTTGTGATTTTTGTTGCTTTACTATTACTCTTTGTGTATGTATACTTGAGAAATAGCGAAAATTTTTTTTTTTTTTCTTACACTCAAGCTAATGATGAACAAATCTTGGAATGAATTGTACATAATTTGATTTTACGTGATAAAGTTTTCAAAGGCTTTAACTTCGCATGAGCTTCAATAGGGTTTCAAAGTGATTCAAATATTCGAAAAGTGACTACTTCACAAGACCATTCAAGGAATTCAATGTAACTGAGATTTCAAGCCTAAAGCTCTGATACAAAATTGAAAAATAGGAATTTTTTTTTTCTCATTCACATATATTACAAGAATTAGTGCATTAATATGTTTATATTGAGAAATTATTTAATGAACCGGATGTTCTATATACATCATTATACTTTTATGATACACCCACCAAAAAAAATATAACATTTGGAAGGTTTTTTATACCAACTTTTGAAAAAAAAAATAAAAATAAAAAATTGTTTCTCTTTCCTAGTTAGCTAGCATAAAAAGCGCTAAAAAAAAAAAAAAAAAAAAACACATTTCCGCTAATTTACCAAAAACTCCTTCACCAATATTTGCCATCTCAAATTACCGGACGCACCGGTTTCAGATGTGGAAAAAACGTAGCGCCATCTGCTTTTCGAGTTTGGGCATGCAAACACCAATTGAGGTTAACGCAAACACCAACACACACGTAAATAGACTCTTGAAACAAAGCTTAACCTAGAAACAACATTAACAGGCTTTCTATTCCCAGTATTCAAATTTCTTTCCATCAACTTTAACCCAAAAAAGTTTCAACTCGTCTGATCAATCAGAGGTCTACAAATACAATTGAGGTTTTTCTGATCCTGAAAGCAGCTTTTTCTTTAGAGGATACCTTCCATGTGAGAATTTTAGAAAATTTTGCTTTAATTTTTGATTGAAAAGCCACTGCATCCTTCCATACATACACATATACACACACACACATGTGCATGTATATATTTATATTCACATGTTTTTCAGTGCGTGTATATATGTTATACGGGTTTTCAGATCGATCTTGAACTCAAAGGAGTTTTTCGCATATAAGAATTTGAACAAACCCATGTTTGTCTGAGTTTTTATTCTCCATTCTTAATTTTTCTGGATCTGATCTGTTCCGTTTTTTTTTTTTTTTTTTTTTTTTTAAATGCTCGTTAAGTAAACCCAGCTTTTCTCCCAGCTGACGTCTTCTATACATCCAATCGACTTCAGGTTATTACTCGTAAGAATCGTTAATAAATCTCCTCAAAGAAACAAATTAAATAATTTTTAAAAGAAAATCTTAATTACAACACTAATTCTTGTAGTTAATTGGATCTTCTGACAAATAAAATCCTCTATTGGTGCAGAAACCCTCTATTATTGTTATTTTAGTGGAATCAACCAACTTCCGCAATGTCAAGAAACAAAAGTTCCAAATTTGAAGCATTGGTTGACGTAGCCGTCCGTTGTCGTGCCGAGCAGTTTCGGGACAAGAAGGAGGCCAATGCTGACGTAGCCCTCCGTCGTCCTGCCGAGGATATTCCGGACAAGATCGGAGGACCTGAAATCCGAAGTCGCTCGTCGAAATTGAACCAAGATACCGAAGGCCAGGAAAACTTCCTCCACTCGGATTACTGATTTGGGTAGTGCACCACGTCTACTTGGACAAGGAAGACAAAGTGCACCAGACATGTCCATCAGAGAGCTGAAGGATCTAATCTGGGACAAGAATGGTTACGACTTAAAGTTTATTATTGAGAAGAAACTGTGCCACTCCGATGTGGATGAGGGCCAGAACCGCTTTTCAATGCCGGTGAATCAGATTCTCTCTGACGATTTTCTCAGCCCAAAAGAGAAGATGATTCTGACAGTTAATTTTAACAGTAACCCCATAAATACCGTCTACAAATGTAACCCCAAACAAGTAAAAATCACAATTAATTCTAACAGTTACACCCATCTCCTCACCATTGACCTATCTTAAGTCCACTCAATAAACAATCAATGGTGGATATCTGTCAGACCCTTGTGATTCGGCATGCGGCCCGCGCGGGGACCAGCGTGGGTTAAGCAGGCGTCAGGCCTTGGCATAGGCATGGCACGGCTAAGGTGAGTGGCCTTGGTCGAAGAAGTCTTGTTCGAAGGGTTCGCGGACAGGCATGATGGCGGCAAGGAGTTAGGCACGCGGGAATGACTGAGGCAAGTGTGCGCAGGCTTGGGGGGTCAAGTCAGCATGGTTCTGACAGATGAGCGAGTTTTGCAGAACTCAGGCCAACGTGGCCAGGACAAGGGCTGAGAGGCGTGGCCCAGGTAGATGTGCGGACGTGGGCGTGACCAGAAATGGTCAAATGTGTGTGGGACGCTAGTGGGCTTGAAATGCGCACAAGTGGGCGAGCGGTTACACCTGTGGCCGAGATATGTGGGATTCCAGTACTGTAAGAGTTAAGCACGTGGCCCATGACTCAGGTAGCCGTTGGGGCGGCCCTAGACCGTGATCCAGTCCAGGTTCATTTGGGGCATTCAGCCAAGACCGAGAGGACCCAGCGAGTGGGACAAGTGGCTGGTCAGCGAGTCCGACAGGTGTCAGTTCCTGCCCAGTTCGAGGAGTGACCGTGCAAGTGGTCCAAGTGGCTAAGCGGCGTGCACGCCACACGGACCAAGCACTCGTTAGTGTAGCCTAGTTAGTGCCTACGTGGTTGGGGCTGTCAACCACCTTGTGATGTATTTTATTTATACTAAGTCGCGAAAGGCAAAGGATGGGCGGTGATCCTTGCAGCAGACTTATACTGAGTTGAGAAAGGCAAAGGACACGGCTTGTGTGATCCTTGGAGCAGACTTGTATTGAGTTGAGAAAGGCAAAGGACACGGGCGGTCAAGCATTGCGTGATCCTTGCAGCAGACTTGTATTCCTTTTTATTGTGAGAGATTAATAAAAAGGTTGGGAAATGAGGTTTTCCCGTAAACAGTTTGTGTGTGCTCGGGTGTGTGTGTGTGTTCGGCTTGCTTGCTAATTTCTACGAGCGTGAGAGTTTGGCTGACTAAGTGAGTGACTTAGGCCATCATAGGGCCGAAAAACTTGAGGTAAAAGTTGGACCCTGTGACAATATCCATGGTACGACACGAGGTCGAAAGGCAAACAAAATTTTGTTGTTATATAATTAGTAATTCCTATATTTACTACAGTAAATACATTTCAAATTGAAGTAGTTAATACAAAAGAAATATATATTTTTTTACTGTGACATATAGTCGAAATATAGTTTCGTTTGGAATTTTTTGTTTTGTGCATTACATGGATTTGCAGGTTAATTTGCTTAATTAAAATGCCTTTATGATAAATTGCTTTAATAAGACTTGCTTTCATTGATTTAAAACGTGGCTTACCATAAACCATTGTACACAACAAAAGTGAGCTTTCTTCTTCTTCTTCTTCTTCTTTTTTAGTAAATAAAAAAAAAATATGAAAGTGAGCTCTCTCTTCCTGGATAAAATGAAAAGTGGCTTACCTTCGGTATTATAATAATAATAATAATAATAATAATAATAATAATAATAATGATAATGAAAAAGAAAGAGTGGCTTAACAGTTACCAATATTACAAAAATGTGGCTTTACTATATTGTCTTTCTTTCTTGCTTTGTTGTTCCATGATTTTTCCATTTCAAAACAACTTTCCCGACTACATTTTAAAATTATATATTATTTTTTATATCACAATTTATTTTCGACTCCCATTTTAACCAAATACATATTTTAATTCTAATTTATAATAATTCAACTTCAATCATAGTTCCAAACAGAGCTTAACACAATCGTTTTTCAAAGAAAAAGCCGAAATGATAATAAACACGAGGGAGAGTAGCTCAACCAGTATATGGGCAAGTTTCTTATTTTTTTTTGTCAAACGACATTTTTTAGTCACAACGACAGCTAACTTATAGGAAAAACGACATGACGTTTCAAAGTGGACGACTGGTAATCGGGTCCTACTTTTACACAACTTTTGTCTGATTGTAATAAACTCTCTTTCTCTCTCTAACAGGGCTATCTCTCTCTCTGACGGTCTCTCCTTCACTCTTTGAGCTTCAAAAATCAGGGACGACATGGTGAGGGCTTCACATCTTCCGCCTTTAAACCTTCAAACCTTCTTCAAATCAAGGACGAAATGGTGACTGTCTCTCTCTCTCTCTGTGACTCCAGCTCTCTCTGTTCTGAGACACTCTGTTCTCATTTCATCTCAAGTTCACTTCTTTTCGCCTTCAAACCTTCGCAAAGTCTCTTCATTTTCACCATTTCTGTCCTTTCTCCCCCAAACCCTTAAACCCTCTGTACCTCCTCTTCCCTCTCCTTTCGGCTTCAAGCCCTTAACTCCCATGGCGGATTTTCCTTCTTCCAAAGCCTCAGGTACGCCGGGAAACTTCCTTTCTTTCATTTTGCGGGAATTCAATTCCATGAATTTCAGGCCTAAGCGAACAAATCATTCGGAGAAACCAACTGTTTTTTTCGTTGAATTTAAGGGTTTTTTTTTTTTTTTTTTTTTTTGAGAGAGCTCTGTTCGGATGAGACTGAGGGATGTGTGCAAAAAATGGCCATTTTTAGAGCATGTTTTTAATAATTCTCCCTAATTTTGTTGAATTAAAAAAAAAAAAAAAGGTCCCCTTTTTTAAACATTCAAAAATTAATAATTTACGTGATTGAAAATTGATAAATTAGGCTTAACTGGTACAATCAATATTTAAATAAGCAATGATGTACCAAATATTTAAATGTAGGGCATTTACTTAAAAAGTAGGCTTTAAAAAGTGTCATCCACCTCAGATTTCTCAAAGAGTTGAGGCTAATTGAACTTGCTGGTGGTTTCACAGTCAGGATAAAAATTCGACCCAATTAAAGTATTACTGATTGAGTGGATTTTATTGTAAGACCAGTAATCAATAATTTATTTTGCATTATTATTGCTCGTTTTCTTTTCATTGACTGGTTCGGATGTTTATAGGGTAATTCATAATAAATAATTAGATAAATTTATCTGATCTTAGTGCTAGAAATTCTGGGATTTGATGATGTTCGATAATGATTTATTTGTTTTTGGTTTCTTTTCAAATTTGATGGCTTATGAAGTTGATGAGGTTGTGATTTTTGACTTTACATTGTCTGTTCTTCTCCTCGCCTCACAACGAACGGGGCCGTTCCATGTAATTTGGGTGGTAAATGATGCTATTGTGTGTTAAAGGTGGAATGTCTTTGTTTGATTAATCGGCTTCTATTGTTACGGCTATAAAGTTCACGTGTTAGTAGCTGTCCTCTTAAATTTTGTTACTGGTTTTCGTTTGGTGCTGAAAGTGGCTCTTGCACCTGACTTAAATTTTGTTTTGATTGTAAAGTTAGAATATTGTTGTTGTGCATAATTTGTTACATTCAGGCGAGGACCTTGGTGATCTTGCTGTCGAATACTCAATTTGTCCATCCAAAGATGAAGGCGGGATGCTTGGGTGGGTGAGGAAAGGGCAAATGGTATGCTGATAAGTATCATGTTTGTTAAAGAGGGCATCAATAGACGCCCATTTTTTTGCTTTTCCCACCCCTCTACTTAAACCACCCTTTACAAAGATTTTAAATTCTAATTATTACTTGTTACACCCTTTTTTATTCCAAAAAAATCCTTAGAATCAAATTTTAATATTTGTCCTTTTTTCACCCACCAAAACAAACCCACTAAACCAACGTTAGTTTTTTTTCCTATATTTTCTCTCCCCAATCAAATCCCACGTTGTTTCTTTCTTTCTTTTTTTTTTTTTTTTCCCCATCAAATACCCCATGTGATGTCCATCATCTTTGTTTTTTGTTTTTTGTGTTCCTTTGGAAAAATTACGACAAGGTCGTAAACTTAAAAAAGAAAAAAAAAAAACTACAGCAACATAAATAACGACAAAGATATATTGGAACAAAACTAGATACATAAAGCAACTATAGCGTTTATCAAAAAAAAAAAAACCAACATCAACAACAACAACAATGGCTATATGATCAAGAACATGAAAAAGCGACATACGCCCAACAAAACTATATATATTGTAGTATTCTACTTGAGAAAGATCAAAACATATTGAATAAATTCAAAAAATAAGAAAAGTTAATGAAAAAATAGTGAAAGAGCTAAAAACTAAGGAAAATAGCTTCTTTTTTTTTTTTAATTTTAAAATAAGGGTAGGTGCAATGAGTAGTTTTTATAAACATTGTTGTACTTATAAGTGATTTTATCAATGGACAATCTAGTAATAAAATAATTTATAAAAAAAAAAATGGGTGAGAAAAATAAAATGGGGATGTCAATAGACCTCCCCTTTGTTAAATTTCCTAAACACTAGGGACATATCCTATTCCTCGTGTAAGTCGTAAATCACTTTCTTGTGTGTATCAACATACACTTTCTTCCATGTTTCTGGTTCTTTAAAGTTTTCACATATTTTGCAAGTTTTGAAGATTGAGAAGTAGCCATTTCCATATGATAGTGATCCTGGTTAAATTTAAGTGGGTCGATATTTTCTATTTTGAAATACTTCTCCTTAAACTAATGATTCAGGGTTGCATACAAGGAGTACATGTAACAGTGATATAGTGAAATTAAATTTTTGTCACGAGTAAATAAGCTAATTTGTGAGGTTAGAATCTTCAATTTAAGCTAGATTATTTGTCTCTAGTCCGCTGCAGCGAGAGGGAAAAAAAAAAAAAAAAAACAGGCGCGCTACAGCGGGCCTATTAGGCTCTGCAGCGTGTGCTACAGACCCGAGAGGTCATTTTTTGCAGGCTGCAGCGCCAAGAAGCCCGCTGCAGCGGGAATCAGTCTCAAAAAAAAGAAAAAAAAAAAAAAAAAAAAAAGGCAAGCTGCAGCGCGTGTTCGCTGGGCATAGTGTAAACTGCAAGTTTTTTCCCCAAATCTCATTCTCTCTCTTCTCCAAACTGAAAATCCCCATCCCAAAAATCTCATTTTCACCTAAGTCTCATTCTCTCTCTTCTCCAAATCGAAAATTCCCCTCCAAAATTTCTCAATCTCACCCTCTAATCTCTATTCTCTCAAATATCTTCATCCCCATTTTTCACTATTCTTCATCTTCTTCATCCCTTTTTCTCTCTTCCCCAATCTCCATGCCCATTTTCATTTTCTACATCAAAGGAGACTTCACTCTTCAAGGAGCACGAAATTGGGAGTCTTTCACTCTTCATCAACATCAAGGTAATCAATTTGTGCCTCCCTTTGATGATTTTTGGCAGTATTGGTATTGTGGAAGATGTGGGTTATTTGGGAGCTTGATAGGTTGGTTTGTTTGATGTGAAAAGTGGAAGATTTTGATTGTTTTGGTTATTATATTGTGGGTTATTAGTTTGATTTTGTGGAGGTGATTAGCATTTGTTGTTTGGTTGTTTGAGGCTTGGTTATTGTTGGTTTGATTATTTGCGGAGGTGTTTGAGGTTTGGACGTGGTTTGGTTGTTTGGTTGTATTGTGGGTAAATTGTGCTTTCTGATAGTGTAAATTATTTAGTAATTGGTGTTTGTGTAAAAAAAAAAAAGAAAACAAAACAAAAAAAAAACAAAACAAAAAGTTAAAAAAAATGCCGGTGAAATCCGTTGCCAAAAGACAAAGGGGTGAGAGTTCCAAGATTAAAGATGCCGGGCCTAGTTTGAATGTCTTTGTTTTAGTGGCCGCGGAGGAGCAATACAATAATTTCAATAAAAATAGAGCTTGCATCCGAAAAAGGGGTTTCTCTCTCTCAAATAACCCAGCTTTCGCTCTTATTCATGAAACCATCCAAACCCGTGGATGGGCGACGTATTGTCCCCCCCCCCAAAGGATGGATCTATGACACTCGTATGGAAATTCTATGTAAACGCTGAGAAGCATCGAAACCATAAAATGAAGGTTCGTGGCATAATAGTGAGGTTCGATGAAGAGACTATCAACCGGCATCTTGGCCTTGTGGCACTAGAAGGGGACGAACTTGCCAGTTATACCAAAAAGGCCGACATGCAGCAGGTCATGGATACCATTTGTTTCAAACAAACTCAATGGAATATTGCCAATAGTGTTCAAGCATCTTTTGATTCCAAATATCTGGACAAGAACATGAAGGTGTGGTTCAACTTCATCAATGCAAGATTGTGCCCGACAACGCATGTATCTGAATGTTGAAGAGAGAGAGCTTTAGCTCTTTCTGCCATTGCTGCGGGAATGAGAATGAATGTCGGGCAATTATCAACGCCGCTATTCTCCACACTGCCAACAACAACAATGATGCATTGCCATTTCCATCATTGCTCATCGCATTGTTCGAGAAGGCAGGAATCAACATGACGGACACATATGTTTGCAGACCCATTCGGGCCCTTGATCACAATGGCATAGTTCGCATTTGGAATAACCAGTCGGAAGAGGGAGAGAACAAAGCAAGACCTTCAAGAGCGTCGGCTAGGCGAAGAAGTAAAGCCTCAATCTCGGACCTTCATGAGATGTATCAGCATCTTGATGAGCGCCTCGATGATATTCAATTTCAACTTGCTTATGATCATCAATGGCATCTAGAGCATGCAGAATATCAAGCCTCCTGCTTCAACACTATGGAAAAAATGTTCCAACATTTCGGCTTTAGTTCAGGACAAGATATGACTGGATTCCCTTAGATGCCGCCTTTCCCCGACCGCCTCTGCCAGCCTTATCAGCGAGCCTTACAGCCACAAGGGGCTAACCAAACCAACATTCAAGAAGACGATGTGTAGGAGGTGAGACATCATGTCTTGCTTCCCAGGTAAGTGTTCTCATTCCTTAAACATTGTGGACAATGGTTTACTTTAAGTTTGGGGGTGAGACACTTAGTTGGTCTTTTTGTTCTTATTGTTCGGTCTTATTGTTGTTTTGATACCCAGTTGCCCATGATTTCCATGGTTTGTGTTTTTTGTTTGTAATCTTCTTTGTGGTTTGTGTGTTAATTGTTTCTTTTTATGTTATTATTTTTGTTTTTGGTGTTGGAAAAAAAATTTGGTGAGTTTTTGTTGGCAAAAGATGACCATGAATCGATGATAGTGATAACTATGAATTGTTCTCTTGAGGTCGTTTGTAACGTCTTTCAATTGTGATTTCTGTGTGCTTGATACTCACCCTAGCTAGAGACACTTTTGACTCTTAAACACTTGAGCACCAAAAATCTTAGCCACTCACTCTTTTTAAATAACTAGAGAACATTTATGCATTTAGCTAGGTTCATGGTCTATCAAGGGCTCTAGAACCCAATTTGGTGAAACTCAAGGCGAAATCCTAGGTTAGATAACATTGAGAAATGATGTAGGCAAAGTTTTTTTGGACCGTTTGAGCCGTTCTAGCCAACCTTTTGGAAACTATCCCTTGTTGTTCCCTTTTTAGCCTTTAAGCCAATTTGTTCTTCACCCACACTAGTATAACCTAACCAAGCAAAGAATTCAACAAACACTTGACCCATCACTTTAGGCACGAAATGCATTCCTCATTGTATTCGAGTGTATTTTGATTCAACATGAGCTTGGGATTGGAGTTTGGATCATTCTTTGTTGGTTGTATTTGATCTATTTTCATTGTTACTTAAATTCAAAAAGCAAAAAAATAAAAATAAAAATAAAAAATAAAAAATAAAAAATCCCCAAGTATTAATGTAAATAAATAAGTTTGGGGGTGTAATAAAAAATTAAAAAAAAAACAGAGAGAAAGAAAAGAAAAGAAAAGAAAAGGAGAAAAAGACATAAAAAGTTTTGAGTTGTTTGCTTTTATATCGCTTTTATGGAATGAAATGGTGATTGATTGATTTGATGTAAAATTGGGGATTTTGGGGTTTTCCATTAAATGTTTGTGAAGTTTGTGAGGTGCAATGTGTGCTTAGGGTGATCTGAGCTTAAAAATTTCCTTTTTCACCTACCATTTACCTTAGCCTTACGTTACAAGCTGTATAAAGTCCTATTGATCTCCAGTGTTATGCTAACTTACATTAGTGGAGAGCAACACTAAATGGGGCCTATGGTAGTTCTTAAGTTCATCATTTAGTGATAAGTCCATGAACTTCCTTAATGCATAAATCAATCTGGTGTTTGATCAGTTGGGTGGTTTTGGTCTTCACACACACACACGAGAGTCTTTAGTGGATTTGTGCTAGTATTAAGTGTTGAAATTCTAGATAATCACAATGGTTGATTTTCCTTTCGAGCTTAAGACATTTGTAGATTTTGAGGTAAAATTCATGGTTGTCAATTTTGTTGCTTAAACTCACTGTGTTTTTATTGTTCTCTTAGTTTTTTCTTTGTTGTTTTTTTTTTTTTTTTTTTTTGGTTCAAGAACTAGCAAAATTCTAAGTTTGAGGGTGTTTGATATAGTGATTTTATCGATCTTTATTCTGACGCATTTTGTTGGTTTTTGAGCACTTGTTGTTATAAGTCCACAATGTTATAAATTTGAATGAATACTTGCAAAACGGAATATGGAATGACGATCTACTTGTTCCTTCTAAATCATGCCTTCTCTCATTTTTTTATTTTATAAAAGAAAAACAAAATTAACCAAATGAGAGTCTTTATTCATGAATGATTTAGTTAAAAAAAAGAAATGCTATAACATTGAATTACATCTAACACCATACAATGATGGGTTTTTTTCCATGAGAATAATCGCAAACAATAGAGGAACAATTATAAATCTTCAGAAAATTATAAATCTTCAAAACGTTTTTCTCTAATTTCTTCTTTCTCCTTCTCCTTGGTTGTCGTTCTCCTCCTCTGTTGGTAAATGGTAATGGGAGGCTCTCTAATTTCTTCTTTCTCCTTCTCCTTGGTTGTCGTTCTCCTCCTCTGTTGGTGGCCATCGTATTTGATTTTTTTTTTTACCTAATTAAAATAGTCTTATCTTTGTTTTTTTTTTTTAAGATTTGCTAATTAAAAATTTTTGGACAAATAAGAGAGAGTGAATAGATTATTTAGCAAAACGTCCATTTTCCGATAGATTATTTTGCTAATTCACGTCCATTTTCCAATAGATTATTTAGCAATTCCAATAGATTATTTTGCTAATTCAGCCCAAAAAAAAAAAAAAAAAGAAGACTCTTATTAAAAAATTTTTTGTTTGAAAAGCCACTGCATCCCTCCACACACACACACGCACACACACACACATATGCATGTATACATATTCACATGTTTTTTCAGTATGTGTACATGTAATACGGGTTTTCAGATATTGCCATAAAAAAATGGGCTGAAGAAGGGCGACACTGTCTTGTCCGGGTCTGGTTCTTCAACTACCCCTAAACCACCCTTACACGGTCCCCCTCCCCTCCCCCCCGTATAACGATAACTTTTTTTTTTTTTTTTAACTGTTATTTATCTTCGAAGATAAAACACTAATATTTATCGCTTGAGTTGACTGTGCTTTCTTGACTCTCAGCTCTGACCATCATATGTCACATGGGTCTACTATCTGTTCTATTCCTTGCCCTCTTCAGGCTTCCAAGAAAAATTCCGATCATATATTTATATATATTCTGCTGTTTTAGAACTCACAAGGAGGTTCCGCCTGTGGCTTCCTCTGCTTTGAGTTTTTCTTTTCTCTCTCTTTGTTTTGCTTCTGCACATCTGCATTGACTTATACGCGACCCCGTTGTCACAATCTGAGTTTGCTTCTTCTTTTTCGTGTTATCTCTTGTTAATTATATGCATCGATTAGTTTTAGAGAGTTGTTGCTTGAGTTGACTGCGCTTTCTTGACTCTCAGCTGGGAGGATTCAATTTCTGAATCTTATGTTTTTTTTTTTTTTTTTTTCCTTAAAACTAATTCAAATGGGTCTACTATCTGTTCCATTCGTTGCCCTCAGGCTTCCAAGAAAAAGATAAAATTCTGATCATATATTTATACATATTCTGCGGTTTTAGAACTCACACAACTGGATCAGCAAAAAGGCTGAGTTGAAGGCTCTCAAACGGTTCCGCCTGTGGCTTCGTCTGCTTTGAGTTGTTTTTCTTTTTTCTCTCCATATTTTGCTTCTGCACATCTGCGTTGACTTATATGCGACCTCGTCGTCACGATCTGAGTTAGGTTTGCTTTTTCCTCCTTCTTCTTCATGTTTTTGTCTCTCCTTAATTATATTCACCGATTAGTTTTGGAGAGTTTGGCTGGAAATGATATACACAAATTACCAATTGAGATATTGACCAAACAAAGTTCTGTTAATTGATTCTGTTCATGATTAGATGCTGAAGCACTATTAATATAATTAATCATGCATTTCATGACTTTTGATTTGTTTATTTTCTGTCCAATTGGCCAACTTGGAAAGACAGTTGATATGCGTTTGGAGACAAGGGGTCAATTGATAAGTTGAATTCTCCAATTTTTTTTTTTTTGGGGAAAATTCAAAGTCGTTATCCTTAAATTTGATCAAAATATGACAATTACCCCTTCAAATATAGACTAAGAAGAAACCATCCCTGTGTTTTTTTTAATCATCTAATAAATATTCCTCGTATTGAATTATGCTAAAAAACATGATGATTCATTATTTAGAAAAAAAAGCTAAAAACAAAACAAAAAAAAAGGGATCAAAATAGAAGTAGTGCCCTTACCCAGAGCTATATATGTTATTTTGATAAAATTTTAGGAGATACCGTTTTAGTTTTTCTCTTTTTTTTTCCCCTCCCCTTTCTATTGACCAAACTTGATTTTTTGTTATGATACTCATAATCAGGTCAAGATGAAGATTGACTTAATTAGCTAGGGATGTTTGTTTCACTTTAATTATCTGAAACATTTGTTTAAAGCCAATCGAATGGATCTTTAAAATTGTTAGGTCACCTGCACGCAATGGCCATGGTTAAGGCCCTAGCGTGCACAAGGCTGTGGCCAAGCTAGTGTAATGAAAAAAGGGGCCCAGCATTCGGATGGTGGAATAGTGGTACTGTTGGAAATGACCAAAATTTTTCTTATGAAATATTGCCTTAAATGGTCATTTTCACTATTTTCACCGTCTAAAAGTTGCATCCCTGCTAAACAACAATTTAAATGGTCCATTCAAACGGCTCCATCCAAATGATTCAGAATGGGAAAAACATACACCCACCAAGTCTTTTGAGGGCTTCTAGAGGTCGAATACAAGTGTTGAAGGAATTGTTCAGATGGATCATGTACCTTAGACGAGGATGCATATTACAGGTACGTGCAAAACTCATAGGTGGCATCAGAATGTTGTTAGCTAGCATGGTTGATGTTTCTCATCAGCATCTAATAAATAACATTCTTTGCCGGTTTTAGGCATTGGCTAAGGTCATGGTACTTGTTGGCGTTTGCCACTTTTCTTACTGGTATATTGTTCTTTTGGTTATTTTCACATGAAAGATGAATTGCAGGTCTAAAAAATATTCACTTGCTGAAGCTATGCAGTCGTGACAAACTTTAATTCTATTTGGTTGACTAAAACACGTACAAGCTTTAGTCAAGAGAGAACTGCAAAATCGATTAATCTTGAAAAGTGTTACCTTATTAATTTAACTTTGGAAACAGATAGTCTACTAGAGTATTTTCTAGTTGCTTTTTGGAGGTTTTGTACACTTGATAGGGAGATATCGGAATTCAGTCTTGTCATATGAATGACATTTTTCTTTAGATTTTTACAAAAATGCATGCAATGTAGATAATGTAGTGAATAGGTTTGTCATGAGACTCATGGTACTGATACATCATTAGTAGTACGGTGTGTTATCATTTTTTGGTTAATTTATTCATTCTAGAAACGAGCTTTTGCTCATTTATCTGGACATAATGGATAACGTAGAACCATTCGTCCCTTTTATTTTATTTTATTTTTTCCTTTTAATAGTAAACGACCTTTCATTGATTAAAAATCAGTTAGGAAGGGTGCAAGGACAAGAGGTCCTTAAAAAAATTGACAGAAAAGTAGGAAAAAAGTAAAAAAGTAGAGAGAGAGAGAGAGAGAGATAGGCCTTTATTCATTCCGTATATTGGGTTCTATTATAATCTCATATCTCATCTTGTAAGTAACATATGATTATGTGTGGGAAAGAGAATTATTAATCTCTTTCCCTTTCCCTTTCCCTTTGATGCAAAGTAAACGTGCCCGTAATGTACTTCAACTGAAAGACATAGGCCCGAGAGGTATATAGAGTTTATTTGAACAAGTTGTACCCTTTCTAAAGCTCATTATAAACTGTTTGCATTTCCTTCTCTCTGAGGAAAAAAACTTGCATTTTTTTAGGTCTTTGTGCATGCGTGTGTTTGTCTCTGTCGATGGAGATTTGGAACGAAGACTACTGCTTTGCATACTGAATGTCAAGTTATCAGGTAGTAATGTCATCAAGAGTTTCATTTGGCATGGATTAAAATTTTGCTTCAAAAATTAAACAACTTATTCCGGATTACATAGATGTTCACCTAGAATATGTGTGTCCAAACTGATACTAGCTAGGATCTTTGGAATTTTTACTCCCAAAGGCCAAAACCATAAAAAAATTTTATATAATTTTAACACTGGTTGTAGGCAACGCTTTGTCCTCTTCGGTGCGTAGGTTCCTCTACTAGTACTACCTCCCCAATGCCTCCTAAATCATAATATATGAATATCCCAAAAAAAAAAAAAAAAAAAACCCAAGTATTCATGTAAATAAATTAGTTTGGGGGTGTAATAAATAATTTAAAAAAAAAAGAGAGAGAGAAAGAAAGAAAAAGACTTGAGTTGTTTGCTTTTATATCGCTTTTATGAAATGAAAAGATGATTGATTGATTTGATGCAAAATTGGGAATTTTGGGGTTTTCCATTGAATATTGGTGAAGTCTATGAGATCTATGAGGTGCAAGGCGTGCTTAGGGTGATTTTAGCTTAAAAATTTCTCTTTTCACCTATCATTTACCTTAGCTTTACGTTACAAGCCGTACAAAGTCCTATTGATCACAATGTTACGCTTTAATCTACATTAGTGGAGAGAACACTAAATTGGGCTTACGGTAATTTTTAAGTTCGTGATAAGTACATGAACTTCCTTAATGCATAAATTAATCTGGTGCTTGATCGGTTGGGTAATTTGGGTCTTCACACACAATTTGAGTAGATTTGTGCTAGTATTAAGTGTTGAAATTCAAAGACATTTGTAGATTTTGAGATAAAATTGTGATTTAAAACTCACACTGTATACGCGTAAAACGGAAGAACAACCACAAAAAATGAACGTATGGAGCGATCTATTAATGAAATGACCATGTAGTTGTTCCTTTATTAAAAAAAAAAAAAAAAAAAAAAAAAAAAAAAAAAAAAAAAAAAAAACATAATCAAAATGAGAATATGCCGATCAAACAGCAAACATTGGACATTTGATTGGGACAGCAAAACATTGGAAAAAAAGGTGGTATTTGGTTGGTGCATGTCAGTTACAAATGGGAAATGATGGGCTGACTTGACTTGACTTTGCATCATTCGTTTTGCCACGGCCAATTTGAACATAGCTTGCTTTTGGGGCTTGCTTTTGGGGCTTTGGGGCTTTTAGAATATGTGCTATAGATTGACCGGGGCCAGATTGATCGGATTGATCGGGAGAATATCAAAAAAATTAAAAAATTAATTAGAATAAAAATAATAATAAAATAATTAAAAAATAAATAATAAAATTAATCAAAAATAACAATCTGAGAGTAATCAAATCTTTAAAAAAATTAATTAGAATAAAAAAATAAAAAAATAATTAAAAATAAAAAATAAAATTAATCAAAAATAACAATCTTTGAGAGTTTCACCCTTTAGAATATGGAAACTCTTTAGAATATGTGCGCCTTTCACTTACTGGGGCCAAATGGATGAATCAGAATCTACGCAAAATGGAGAATATCAAAAAAATTAAAAAAATTAATTAGAATAAAAAAATAAAAAAATAATTAAAAATAAATAATAAAATTAATCGAAAATAACAATCTGAGATTTATATGTGCGCCTAGAATATGTGCGGAAATTGACTGGGGCCAAATGAAATCATGAATCTATGATTCCTTAAAAAATTCATTAGAATACAAAAATAAAAAAATAATTAAAAATAAATAATAAAATTAATCAAAAATAACAATCTTGAGATTGTGAAACACCTTTTAGAATATGTGCGCCTTCACTTTTACTGGGGCCAAATGAATGAATCATGAATCATCTCTTTCGCGACTATACGCGACTATATATATGGCTCGTTGAGGCTCGTTCTCTGTCTGGTTAATCACTCCCAATTACAACACTGTTTCGCTTCGAATTAGAGTAAGTTTTCCTAGCTTAAAAAAAAAAAAAAAAAAAAACATATGCGCATGTATATACATATACATGTGTTTTCGGTGTGTGTGTCTGTGTATATAATATGGGTGTGTGTATATGTGTATTCTTATATTCTTTAGTTAATTCTTTAGTTAATTACATATGGGTTCTCTATTCTTATAATTACAACACTAATTCTTAGTTACGACACTAATATGGGTTCTCTAGGAGGTGATTGCCTTACACGGTGTCCTGCCGATCAAAATCGCAAACAACGGAGCAGCAGTTTGAGAAGTACTTGACTGTGAACGATGAAAGGAGAAAGTTTTCGGTCCCGGCGGAGTGGCTAAGAATACTACCGGAGTTTGGGGAAGGCCACGAGGTGGTGGTTAGGGCTTTAGATGGGAAAGGCTTCTACTGGGAGTTCTATTGCGTCATCCGGAGAGGACGCTACGAGAAGCCTGTTTTTCAGTCTCGAGGATGGCTCAAATTCGTCAACCAGAAAGGGCTCAAAGTTGGAGACAAGATCGTTCTTTGCGAGGAAGAAGATCTTTTCAGGGGAACGAAGTACAGAATTAGAGCTCAAAAGTGCATTGGAGAAGGTCTCTGGGTTGATGTCTAGCTTTCAAAAAATTCGGTATGTTTTGACAAGAGAGAGAAAATATGAGGGGGAGAGAAAATGATAGAGAGAGAAAATTAGAGGGAGAGAATAGTTATTATTTTATTATTATTGTATTCCCTTAATGTTTTAGGAGATATGTGCAAGTTTGTTTGTTTGTTTTTTTGTTTTTTTAAGTACGTGAGTGTATGATTATCTAATAAGCATTAGATTTATGATTTTTTATTTTTATTTTTTTTATATTTTTTTTTTCTGCAGTGTTTTCCAAAAAGTAAATTGTTCCTGTTCTAAATTCCTGCTCTAGCCCGTTCTTCTTGTGTTTCTGTACATTTATTGGTTAAGGTTTCCCAAAGGGGGCTGAACCCAGTGGCTGGAGGGGGGGCCGGAGAGGACCGGAGGGTTAAGATAACTTTGATAAAAACTGACGTCATTAAACCTAAACTACCTTTTAATTTAGATGACAATATTAATCTTGATTAAATATATTTGATTTTTACATGATCATAAACAATGCTTTGAAGGGAACAAAATACAGACATTGGGGTATGTGCATGTACACTTTGACAAAAAGCACTATAGCTATAGAGAATCATTTAATTTAAAGTGCTTTTTAATTCTCTGTTTATTGTTACTCTCAACCATAGCTAAACGAAACGAAACAGTGTTTTTGATATAATCAAATTCAAAGACAGGTAAAGTATGAATCTTCAAATTACTATATATGAAATCATAATTTAACCATTAATTATAATTTAGCGAGATATTAAATGTGCTGTCCATGCATGTCATTACAAACAATTGTACAGTCATAAGATTAATTAAACCTAACCTTTGATAAGATGACAAAGATTAATCTTGATTAAATATATTTGATTTTTACATGATAATAAACAATGCGGTTTTGAAGATTAATCTCTAATTTCTTCTTGCTAATTCACGTCCGCTCTACTTTTTTAACCAATTACTCAAAAAGAATAAATTCACAAAACGACAGCAAATTATTATATATATTTTTCCTAGGAGTTATTTTGCTAAATTAATTTCGTTTTGCCAAAAAAAAAAAAAAAAAAAAAAAAAAAAAAAAAAGCCAAATAGGAAAAGATGAAATATACCATCCAAATCAGAATGGGTGTAATGCTGCACATTGGGTCAATACTGCTTCACTGATGCAAAAAAACCACGTTTTTGGCGCCAAATCAATGGCTTCTTGCCAAATCTTTCTCCATCATACATATATAGGTGTTTCATACATACTGGCTACATGTACATATGTTTCTCATACATATATTATCTGGCAATCCCACGTGACAATTGAAGCAAACAAAGCAAAACCCAAGTGCGGCCCAAGTGCGGCCCACTTGGCGCTTGATTTAATGCCATGCCATACATGGGTAACGGATGTATGACGAATGCCATACATATATGTACGTTTCGGTGTGTGTGTATATAAAATATGGGTTTCTACAGAAGAAGTTAATTTGAACAAACCTATTATCTTTGAGTTTTTGCTATATGTGTTGAACACTTCGTAGTTATTTGTATTATTATTATTTTAGTGGAATCAACCAACTTGCGAGATACAAATTTGAAGCATTGGTTGACGAAGCCGTACGTCGTCTTGCCGAGGATTTTCTGATCATGACGGGGGACAAATGTGATTCACTACTACAAAAGTTGGCTTACACGACGGAAAATATATGACGGTTTTTGTGAAACCGTCGTCTTAAACAGGATTACCGTCGTGTAAACAAAGGATTACATGACGGTTTTGATGAATCGTCGTGTAATCCGGTAGCATTTCAAAAAAAAAAAAAGAAAAAAAAAGGATTACACGACGGTTTTATTGTAATCCTCCGAAAATTTTCAAATTTTTCAAAATTTCAAATTTAAAAAAAAGGATTGCACGACGGTTTTTATAACTGTCGTGTAATCCTTTTTTTACAATCCTTCGAAAATTTTCAAATTTTCAAACTTTCAAAATTTCAAAATTTTCAAATAAAAAAAAAAAGGATTACACGACAGTTTTGCTAAAGACCGTCGTGTAATCCTCCGAAAATTTTTAAAATTTTAAAAATTTCAAAAAAAAAAAAAAGGATTACACGACAGTTCTAAAAATCGTCATGTAATCCTCCGAAAATTTTCAAATTTTCAAATTTTTCAAATTTTCAAAAAAAAGGATTACATGACGGTTTTACTCAAAACCGTCGTGTAATCCGAGGATTACACGACGGTTATCCGAAAATTTTCAAAATTTTTAAATTTCATGCTTTGGAATTCGCACGAAAACCCATTACTTAAATACACTTTCCTCTTTATTTATCATTATTTTCATCTTCAACCCTTTAGACAACTCAAACTTTTCTCCTCCCCACCTCCTTCGCCGCCATAGCCTCAGTTTTTTTCCGCCGTCGCCACCACTTCTCTCTCCTGGTGTTCTCATCAAGGGCGTGACTATTTTTCTTTAAAGAAAAGCAAGGTGACTTCCATATTGCTCAA
>JAFMPE010148597.1:1684-22679 GCA_024759925.1 Ficus religiosa
CCCTTGCCGTCTCACTCCTAGCTTCTCTCTCCAGAAACCACCACCGAATGATGATTGCCTTTTGATCATGATATTCGTCCCTCTATTTCTACTTAATCAGGCAATTAAAAAGTGAAGAATTCGTCATGTTTAGGTAGAGCTTTAAGGCTTTTTTATTTTTTTTCTTGCTTTGTTTTCCTGGAAAATATCTGTTTCGATTTTTTTTCCTTTTCCTGGAATTTTTTTTTTTTGGGGTATGGTTTGTTACTCCTTTTATGAATTTACGAGGTGATTCACTGAGAAAAGTTTGTTTCTTAACGCGCGAAAATCTCGGAAACCGTAGATTTTTTTTTTCTATTTGATTATTATTTCGTAGAATTCTTTTTTTGTAAAACACCATCGGAAGTAGGATCGCAGTCTCTCTCTGTGTCTTTTATGTGATCTGTTCTTTTATGTTTTTCATCTGATAGCTGATCGCCTCTGTACTGTTAGTTGCGGTTTTGTTGCGAATTTCATGTCAGCGCTTCGTTTGTAAGCTGTTCTGTTCTGTTTTGTGTTTTGTGTGTGTGTTTTTTTTGGCTGAATCGTTGACAAGTTTTTGTTTGGTTTCCGAGAAAATTTGATGTACAAGTGAAACTATAAAGTTAAAGTTGCAGATGAATTTATTGAGAACCTGAGAAATCAGAATGCTTGAATTTAACTAAGCCATGTCTCCTAGCCAAAAACATTCAGCTGAAGTTATCCTTGTAAAAGTTTTGTCCTTTTTTCTTTTTCCCGGGAAATTCATGACTTGTTTCCTCGGCAACCAAACGGAACATCATTCTTCATCATGTTTTGGCTCTACTATTTGGTGATTTAAATAAGTATTCCTGCATCAGAAGTAATTCCCCGTGTTGTCATAATTTTCACCATAAATATTTCTTATTTTCCTATTTCTCCCATGCCATCTATCAATAGAGAATGTTTGTGTTGTGTTAATTTTTTTTTTTTCCATTTCTGGGAATTGAATGGGTTGGAGTACTTTCTGCTGCAGTTTTTATGATATATAATTGATTACAAGGATTTTCTCGATGGGGGGAGCTTGTTCTAGGAAGCGAGATCAACGAGAGGAGGAAGACAACTTAAATGGAGGGGTTTCCCGAAGATACTGCAAAAGCGGGAGTTCAAAGTGGTTGTCAACCTCTTTTTCTCGAGCTGCTGTTGATATTCAACCAGGAAAAGGGAAGTGCCCGTCCCTCTTGAACTTGTGCATCTATAAGATGCGAGAGGTATTCGGTTTTTGGCGATTCTACAAAGTCTTTGGTTTTGTCGTAATCTTGTAATCTTTCATATCGCGAATGATGCGTAATGCTACTTTCTCTTGCAGGACATTGATAAGTATGACACCTTCTCAATGCTCCCAAGGGACATTAGTCAGCAGATTTTTAATGAATTGGTGCTTTCCGGTTGCCTAAATGAGGTTTCTCTTGAAGCTTTTAGGGATTGCGCACTGCAGGTACTCGATGGTTCTTCAACCTGGTTATTTTAGTTTAATGGTAAGTGTTTTTATATGTCGTTTGACCCGAAGATTTGTGTAATGTGTTTGAAAGGATCTTTACTTGGGAGAATACCCTGGAGTGAACGACAGTTGGATGGACGTCGTCTCCTCACAGGGGTCGTCTTTACTTTCTGTGGATCTATCTGTTTCTGATGTTAGCGACAGTGGGTTGATTCACCTCAAAGATTGCACAAATCTCCAAGCATTGAACTTTAATTACTGCGACCAAATTTCAGACCATGGGCTGGAATACATCAGCGGTAGTCTTTCTTATTCTGTTCTCTTATATTAATCGTTCCTTCCAATGCAGTTTACTTCGCAGGGCATGCGCTGTAATGCAGCAAGGTTGAAATATAACGCTATAGAGCCTTCATTTGGAGCACGATTCTGTCCCCCCTTTTTCCTCGACAATTTTTGCAACTATTTTACGGCCTGAAACAGGCACAATATTTTGCGAGTTGAAAATGAGCATTTCTCTTTTCTGGACTGGACTTTGTGGGATGTCTGCATGACCATAAGTGAGTCTTTCAGGTCTCTCAAACTTGACGAGTTTAAGCTTTAAAAGAAACAATGCGATTACTGCCCAAGGAATGAGTGCCTTTGCTGGACTGGTCAACCTGGTCAAGTTGGATCTGGAACGATGTCCTGGGATCCATGGTGGACTTGTTTATCTTGAAGGTATGTTCATCTCTAATCTAAAACCGTGCACGAAACAGAGGTTTACTATTTTAGCCTACCTCGACTGCATGAATTTGTCACCAAAGTGATTTAGCTTGTTCATTCTGTCTATGCCCAGATTTAACAAGGTTGGAGTCTTTGAATATCAATTGGTGCAACTGCATAACGGATGCTGACATGAAGCCTCTCTCAGGTTATTTGCAAAACGCCTCCTCTTCCTTTGCTTAGTTAGTGGAATTGCATGTTCGGTTGTTATAGGACTTTATTTTTATTGGAAGTGGTCATTTCTCAAAATTATTTCTTCATTTGTATTCCAGGGCTCACAAACTTAAAAGGATTACAAATATCTTGCAGTAAAGTTACAGATTGTGGCATTTCTTGCTTAAAAGGTATTTAGTTGCTATTTCAGTGTCATTTTTAACAGCACTAGAAATGATTGCGGTTTTCTCGACTGGATGTGAAGGATAATGTAATGCAGGCAGACGTAGTTTGTTTGTTAGAAACAATTTTCTTATCGGTTGCTTTCGTGTATAAATAACCCTTTTCTGTTGAAGGTCTTCACAATCTTTCTCTATTGAACTTGGAGGGATGCCCAGTTACTGCGGCATGTTTGGACTCTCTTTCAGGTTGGCATTTTCCTCTTGTACCTGGCTATTTTTGGAGCCATTCTTATCTTTGAACTTATAATATTTTATTGCGTTTTTATTGCTGTCCACATGTGTAAGTGCATGCGTGTGCCACTACTTAATGTGTTTATGCACATTAATTTCCATTTTATTTCTATCTTCTAGTGGTGATTTAAGTTTTTAAAAGTGCTTATGTATCCTGGAGGAGCTTAGAACTTGAAGGTACACCTAGTTCACACTTAATATATATTGAATGTTTCTCTGATGATGTAAGCTTGTATAGCATATTCTGATGGGTGGAACAAGATATCATACATTCTGTATTTTTTTGTCTGTTATATGTTAAAAAGATAGATAAAACAGGATCAGATTTCATTATATTTTTTAAATTTAATACCCAGTGAATCTTCTGCTCTAGCTTTGCTTGGCCTAATATCTTGGTTGTTTTTTTTCTTTGTCTCAGCTCTTACAGCGCTGCAATATCTGAATCTCAGCAGATGCTGTCTTACTGACAATGGATGTGACAGATTTTCTCGTAAGTGGTTTATGATTTAATAGATCGTTTCGCTTGATACGTGCAAGTTATACATATAGTTATTGTTTGATGTCTATTGGTTTGTACTTCTATTTTCAGAAATACTCATGGTAACCTTCAATAAATACTTAATTTGGTGCAGGACTTGTGAAGTTGAAAGTGCTAAATTTGGCATTCAATGACATTACAGATGCTTGTTTGGCACACTTGAAAGGTATTTTCTTTTTCACCCTCTCTATCTGTTTTAGTCCAAAACTCGCGTTCTTATCATAGGTTCCTTTTGGTTTAGCTTTCCATAAACAAAAAACGAAGGATAAAAATAATATCATAAAACAGAAATTTTGGCACAATGGGCGCTTCACAAACAAGGGAAATTGTATCTATTATTTTACATTAGGTTTTTGGAGTCAGATCTTTGCCATTGGGTAAACCCAACAACCCCCCCTTCTTCTCTTCTAGAAAGAACAACTTATTTCCCTTTCTACTTGTCAAAACTGATTCAAGCAGAATATGAGTGGAACTTCTAAGCTTCCTGCTGCTTCGTTTTTGTGCAACATTTGTGCATTCGCCTTCAACAAATGCATTTATTTATTTCTTTGGAGGGTTGTAGATTTTGGACTAGTTATCTTTGTGGACTAGTAGGGGAGAAAATGCTTAAATAGAAACATTTGTTGGAGAGACAACATGTGTACGTGGGCATGTCAGTGCATCTGGTTTGTGCACTATCCACCAAACAAATAAAATTGAGAGGAAATTAGGAAGTCTCTTATAAATGTGTTTTATATTAGTTCCCTTGGATATTGGTTTACAAATGTAATCTATACGATTTCTCTTGCTGTAAGCAGGTTTGACAACTTTGGAGAGCTTGAACTTGGATTCTTGTAGGATTGGTGATGAAGGGCTGGTAAATTTGACAGGTCAGTGGCTAGCAAATGCATGCTAGTTATGTTTCTAATGTTTTGCTAACCAATGCAGTAGGGTATGCTCCCATGCATCGTTTACGGATCAAAATTAATATCTTATATTTGTCATAATTTTCTAACTTATGGAAGCAAAATATAGAATTCCCATCCTGCAGTCTTGTTACCACCGAATTTTCCTGTCCAATTGAACTTTCTTGTCTGTTCTATCCGAAGTATGGATGACGTAATTCACCATCAACTGCCAATGATTTAGTCTTCTGAGTTTGGAAAAAGAAATTTACAATTAATTGTCCTGTCTACATAACTATGTTTAATCATATTTCTTAAAGGGGAAAAAACAAGCATTTATGTTTAATCATATTCACTTTTAACAGTTTTCTTAGAGGGAGAAAACAAGATCTTGTGTTTTTCTACTTACATGTTCATTTGACATCCTAGTGATGCACACCTGCCATCTCTCTTGTTATTAGTTCATCCTTGTATACATTTAATGCTGATTCTTTCACGTGAATGTTTGGTTTTAGGTCTTCAACAATTGAAATGTCTGGAGTTGTCAGATACTGAAGTTGGGAGCAATGGGCTTCGCCATATATCTGGTTAGGCCTTTTCTCTTCCACTTATGGTTTACAAAGGCCAATGATGATTCTCTTCTCATGCTGACCAAGTCATTCTGGACTGTAGGTTTGGTTAATTTGGAGAGCATTAATCTATCATTCACTGTAATTACCGACAGTGGTTTACGTAAACTGTCTGGACTTTCATCTTTAAAATCACTTAATTTGGATGCTCGTCAAATCACAGATTCTGGACTAGCAGCTCTAACGAGTAAGTTTACTTTATGGATTTTCAATCCAAGTACACTTAGCTTGTTTGAGTTTGTATACGCTCCCAACTTGGGTTAAAATTATCATTGATCACATGCACAGTTTCATGCTTGATCACAAATCTTTTAATGTCTTGATTCTGACCATGGCATGATTCTGAATTGATGCATTTTTCGGCTTCTAATAATTCAGGTTTGACCGGGTTAACACATCTGGATCTTTTTGGAGCTCGCATTACAGACTCTGGAACAAACTACTTGCGAAGTACGTAACATAAACCTATTGAGGTTCAGTTGTATATTGTGGTAAAAATGTGTTACCAATTTGTTATGTAGAATGATATCGACTTCTTAAATTAATTCAAAAGGCTGTCTGGAGGTAACATGATTTTCTTAGTAGTCTATTCTCCATCTGATCAGGGCAAGCCACTTGTGATCATATGGGATGGTTTTGGTTTTACAAGAATCACCCAGATAGTTATGATTGAACTTAGCCAACTGCTCTCTTTTCTTTCTCTTTTGTCCTTTTTATTTGTTTTTATTTTTAATGAGACCCCTTACAGAATTTCCAGTTTGCATCCTGGATTTCACATATTCAAGCTTGCCCTTGCAGAACTTTTATAATTTTCTTCCTGGACCCAGAAATTGTATTTAATTTAGGTAGATTTACTTTAGCATGAACCTACATATTGTGTTTGGAAGAGCAGATGACTATCCGCGATCAGAAATTTAGAGAATTGATTAAAAAAAATAGTGCTATAACTATAACTTAAAGCACATTTTGCCGTACCTAAACACGTAATATTCGCTTGTGCATATATAGGAATGATAATTGGTATATGTTGACCGTTTAAAGACATATATGACAATATTGATCTTTCTATATTCAGACTTCAAGAATCTCAAGTCTTTGGAAATTTGTGGCGGAGGATTGACCGATTCTGGTATAAAGAATATCAAAGACCTGTCATCCCTTACATTGTTGAATCTGTCACAAAACTGCAACCTGACAGACAAAACCTTGGAGATGATTTCAGGTATGCCCATGAACCAAGTATTTATCTATAGTTGTTTCTTTGCCTACACGGAAATATTCGATGATCTATGTCGTTAGTGTTCGAGAATGTACGCAAAATACCAGAAATTTCAAGTGGAAACGAGTTATATTTTTTCACTTTTCAGCCCTCGAGTGTCATCAATGTCATAGTGCTCAGTCAATAGATAAACGAAGAACATGCGTCTTACGTAGTAATTTCGTAACCTCCTGTCAATTGTAAAAGCTTGAATTCCATTCGTGAAATGCAGGTCTGACAGGATTGGTCTCTTTGAATGTGTCGAATTCTCGCATCACCAGCTCTGGGCTTCGGCATTTGAGAACACTGAAGAATTTGAAGTCACTGACGTTGGAGTCCTGCAAGGTGACCGCGAACGACATCAAGAATCTTCAGTCGAAGCACCTCCCTGATCTGGTAAGCTTCCGACCTGAGTAGCTGTGGGAGGTATTAGCACAGACCGCAAGCAACTCTCATCATGGAGAAACAACTACTGTATATAAAAGAAGGCAAGAAGAAATGGTAAAACTGCACTTAATGATTTGGTCCTGCCCCTCTATGCTTTATGTGAAGGTTTCTTTGGAATTGTAATACTGGGTTTGGAAGAGTATTTGTATATATATAAGCTTCCTAGGCATGAGTCTTTTAAGCAAACTTTGGGTGTCCGGAGATTTTTGTACACATCTTCTGCTGTGACAGATTATACATATATATATATATATATAACTATGTATATAGTAATCTTCAGCTGTGACTGTTGATTCCCATAATGTGCTACTTTTTTGGTACAGTATTAATCTCAAACCATGCAGGCAATGGGCTTGTCTGGAGATTGGCTTTACATGCATATCCTAAATGATGTTATGCTCCGCAGTAGTTGTTTAAACCACAAGGCTTTATTGTTTAGTTTTTAAACACTTGTTTATTTACCGAAATTTCTTTTGTTTAGAAAAACGGCCATTAAAGAGTGATTAATCATGATCAATCAGTCAGTGATTAATCAATCGGGATTGATTGAAAGGTAGAAACAACATGAACTAAGCGACAAATTTATCTTCCAGCAGCATGCAGAGAGTTACAAATCTCTCTTCATCTGTTCCTATTTTTCTCCTCTCTCTCTCTGTCTTCTGTTTCTGGAGTTTCTTTCACGTGATCTATATCGTCAGAAAGTATGAACTTTTTGTGTCTCTTTTGCACCAAGTCAAATGATGCAAATTCCGTGTGGTTATTTGTCAATGCCAAAGAAGCCCGCCATGCCAACACGTTCGTGGCTAGTCTCATGTTTTCGGTTTGATGTGTCGGCGGAATTTGCTAGTCTCATGTTTTCGTGGCAGTGAGTGAAACAACTTGACACAGCAAAGTCTGTCTTTTTTCTTTTTTATTTTTTTGATATATATTATCAATGAGACAATCCAGCGTAACGTCGAAGCGTAAAACTTGAGTTTTTTTTTTTTTTTTTTAACTGAGATTAAGGATTCGGGAATCTACAAGTATTGCACCAAGTTTAAGTTTTAGGTTTTTTTTTTTTTTTTTTTTTGGTTGGCTCAGGAATTGCAATAATAATAATGAAGTAAAGTTTAAATTTTTTATATAATACTGATGGTGAGTTGAAATAGCAGAGCTTAAATGGTGATTGCATGTATGACCATGGTGAATTCCCTTCTCCAAGTAAAAAAAAAAAAATTTGATTCTATACGGAGCCCGTGGGAAGCTTCGTTCAAAAACCATACAAAAACGAAAACCCAAAAAAGCAAAAAGCAAAAAGCAAAAAAGCTAAAGGCAAAATTACACCAATTTTCGTGCTTTAAAGACGGTGCATCTACATGATTTATAGCGCTTCTAAGATTTGATACCCTTTCACAAAATGCACACTTTTCACGCCTATAGTTTACGGACCCAAAAAAAAAAAAAGACAGTAACAAACAAAACAAAATCTACGTTTAGTCGGGTGTATTTACAAAGAAGATTTGAACAAGTAGCTCCCGTAGAAAAATCCCAGCGAGCAAAGACAGACAATTAAGTACAAGAAACGAAGAGCTAGCTTCCTTCAGATATGGATTGCCGAACAAAATCACAAAAAGAACACCAATATCCAAGTAAAAATGAAATATAAAAGTTAAAACAGCACTGATATCCAACATGGTTAAAGAAAAACGCAACTCCCTACAAACGGTTGTTTACCTTAACATGAATTTCGACCCCAAAATGTTTAATTTAGATCTTTTGCACATCGTTCCTCAAGTAAATTACATATCATGAACTTCCAGCGAAAAAAAAAATTACATATCATGAACCACGAACTGCAACATAGCAGAGAGAGAAGCAAGAGTTAACAAAGCCAAAAACCGAAAAAAGATGAAATCAATTCTACCATATGAGCAGAAGATGTTCAGTATCAAGAATATGAATACATACCTACATATGGAAAGGGGGCCAGCAAGCCAAGCATGTAAAAGAGCTTGTAAGTCTGGCAGGCATTTGATCATCTTTGAGCTTGCTCGGAAGCTGCGCCTCCAACTGGAGTAGCTGGCACGTTGCTTGTTGACCCGTTCTCAGCCGGCGGAGGCACACCCCATTTGCCTTCAGATTCAATAGGCTCAAAGACATGAACCCCACCATCCGATAGTCCCAACGCAAACTGATTTGCTTCCTGTGGATGGGCCGCAATCACCAATGGCTGTACATTTGAACTGTGCATGGAAGAGACGTGCAAAATTGGGTTTAGAATATGTTGATGATTACGATGAAGAGACAATTACAAGTCAAGCCAGTGCATTGTTTTGGAGGAAAAAGTTGGAATGGGTATTAAGTCTTACAAAGGAGCAAGGTGGTAAGTACCTGATATTTGCAGGTAGATAAGCAGAAGGATTGATGCGACATCGTAATCTGAGATTGGCAGCACTAAACACGCAGACAGTGGCATCTAAAAAGCTGGCGTATACAAGCTGACTGTCGCACGAGAATGTTGCATGAGAGATTGAGGCAGCAGATTCACGTGGGATCCACTGAAAACAAAAACCATAAGGTTAATTATGGATATTCGCATCAACAAAATGAAACACCTTGAATGGAAGTAAAGGATTATAGTTAATAGAAATGGGGCTTAACAGCACTCAAACACCGCCTATTAACAACTAGGCTTTGGTATCGTGTTAAGCTATGGATTTGCTAAAAGCCCTTTTTTCTTTCCTGCAGCAAATATTTCCTAAAAACTTAAAAAGTCAAGGATGATAGCAAATTAGCCTGTACACATAGTATCTTCAAACCCGTGCACTTGAGACAACGAAAATACCTGCTTTACGCATTCTAGCTTTGTGGTTTCATATATGGCAAGCTGAGTCTCATGCACAACCAGGAAGTGCATCTGGTCCTGATGAAACTGCACACGTGTGTCTGACAGAGATGATGGCGTCCTCCCACTTGGAATCTGCAAGTTTCTGTTCCTCTGCTTTTCCCAACCATCAGAGCTCCACACACAAATCTGGAATGTGAAAAAAATCATTAAGCGAACCGATCATATCAGTATATTGAGAACCATCTCCTTGACACAACTCCAACATAGGTAAGTAGTGCAAAGTTCATACAACAAAATATTATGAATGGTTTGAATCCAATGGTGGAACAAATATATTTTAGTGACATGTCAAGTAAAGAATTATGACCTGAGCATCTGCTCCAGATGAAACTAGCACATTCAGTACATGAGAAAAGGCTAGCCCAGTAATCCGTTTAGAGTGGCCTTTCAGCTTGCTCTTTACCTGCATCAAGAAAACAGTAACTTAATAACAAGAATCCCAAACTGAGTGGTGCAGATAAATTTCCACATCCAGCATCAGACCTCATCTACGCGGACATTGTATATTTGAATTGTAGAATCATCCATTCCAATAGCAATAATATTGTTATCCTGAGGATGGAAGGCAAGAAACGTTGCCGCAGGTGGTGGTGGCATGAAAGTTGTCATTGTCTGCGCTTGCCAAAAAGAAACAGAGATTAGTTGAAGGAAAAGGATCAATATCTTCGAGTATAGGACTCATATGTTACCTTAAAAGTCATCATATTGAAAAGGGAAATCTTCCCTCCAGATGCTGACATTACATAAGAATCATTTTTGGACAAAGCAAAGCAAGGCACAGCCTCTTCAGGATTAGTGTCAGCAATATCATTGGTCATTAGAATGCCACTTGTTGGTTGCCACAATTGAGGTGATACACTGGCCGTCGCCTGAAAATAATGAAGCAATTATGTCAATATTTGGAAATAAAGACCAATTAAGGTTTGATAGAAATGCTGGCATGCACTTACTTTGCCAGTAGAATTACGGTCACTACGCTGCCATTTCCATAGCAAATGAATAGCATTTGATGCCAATGCTAAAATAGCATTCCCGGAATTTGTATAAATTAACCTTGATATCTGGAAACCAAGGAGAAGATAGTCATGATAAAATAACATAGTAGAAATGGAATGCAACATCCATTAAGCCTTTTTTTCCTCAATACCATTTTCAGTTTATCTGACATGCTATCTTATCTTGCCTCAAACAGTCACAATTACTTGGGAATATGATTAACATTAACATAGCATTATGATTAGAAAAATCAAAACATACTCGTTATTAGTTTACTTCTAATTTAATAAGCTTGGCAAGCAATACCTTGGTTACTCTCATGTTTTCCTGGAGCCTCAAAGACCGACACTGAGATGGTTCACTGATTTCTGTGAGCTTCCAAATTTTTGATTTGTCATTGGATTCTTCAGCTATTCGAGGTTTCACATCTGCCAAGTTCCGGGCATCCCCATTCTGTCATAGATTTAGTTAAACATATGATTAGAAAAGCTCTAGTTTGTTGTTAAAGAAACAGATTTTTTTTTTTTTTTTTTTTGAGGGAAATTAAAGAAACAGATATTGGAAGTATAATTCTGGGGTGAAAAAATGAAGATTCAATGGCTATTAGAAAACAAACCATTCCGGCAATGGTAACAACAGACGAAACTCTCTCTGAAATTCCAGCACTGGTAGCAGCTGCAGCAACAGCTGAAATTGTGCTTACTGTAGGCTGGAGGAGACATACATGACATGTTAGGCAGTTTAAAAAGAAAAGACCCGCATCACAAAAGTAAATCTCGACAAAAACTACCTTTGTCACAGTCTCAGATGTCCTTGGTGGATCATAAGGAAGATTGTCGAAAGTGCGCAGCAACCTAACTCCATCTGTATTTGCCAAAATCTTAATCCCATTGTCATTAGCAGAAACAGCCAAGAGAGTTCCATCCTTGTTAAAGCGGATACGGGGGCTCGCCTAGGGATTAATTAAAGAAAGAATAACTATAAGCAATCGGTAGAACTTATTTCAAATGGAAGACTACCTATATAATCTAATGTAATGAACTCACAGGAAGTCCTCCATCAGCATCAACGGTTGTTAAAAGTTGAACATTGTCCATATCCCAGAACTTAATTGAGAAATCATCACCAGCAGCCAAAAACTGATTTTTAGTTGTATCAAATTGCACAACACCCAAAGAACGCTTGCGGAATCCTTGATAGGTCCTCTTGACAGCCCCTTCACTTTCATTCCACTCAACAATAAATGACTCTCCTTCTTTACTTGTCCCACATGAAAAAAGCCTGCAGAGGGGATACATAATCCACATTTAGAGTAAGTATCCACAAAACAACACTATAAGATCAGTAAAACTAGCAGTCAGATGAGACTGGTTATTAACCTTGTGCCGTCTGCACTGTATGCCATGGTCGTGCACCAGCGGCCAGGAGCATTATAGTCAACTCGAGATCCCAGATTGTCATACAACCATGCTTTTATCTTTCCATCTAGAGCTGTGGAAAAGATAAACTGCAGAATAAAAGCAAAAAGAAGACTTAGAAAATGAGGGGACCAGCTGGGATTAGTGAAAAGGAAAGGCAAAGTGCAAGAAGAATAAGCTTAACAACTGTAGCTAATGCTATGAAGATGGTTGTAAATAACGAAGCATTACCTGAATATTTTCCTTATAGTGAGGGCAGACAGAATAAACAGGAGCCTCGTGACCTTCAAAGGTGTACTGTTTTGCACCAGTAGCAGCATCCCAAACCTGAAATTCAGGAAGATAATTAGAAAAGAATAATCAGTTTATTCTAATTAGGCGATTACAGAAGTAAAGCAGCCAACATGAATCAGTAACCAACCTTTATCGTCTTGTCATCACCACAGGTAATAACACAGAGTTGCTTATTCGGGTGGGAGAATGCTAAATCATTTACTCCACCGACGTGAGCATCAATCTGCATCAGGAATTTAGTCACTGTCAGTATGGAAAACTCCACGGCAAACACGGCAAAAAGAAGTGAAAAATAGGAAACCATATATACTATGTATCATTATCCACCTACCTCTAGGTGCTGTCGAACATCATCACCCCCTTGATAAGAATATATTTGAACAATGTGCCTAGAGTATGCAACACCTGAAATTTGAAAAGCAAGGCAATATGGGATTAACGTTTCAGTTCAGCTCTAACAAAGATTATGGTGATAAGGCTATACACTATCTAATGAGTAATCTGTTATACTCAAAACTTACCAAATAGAGAACCATCAGGGCTCCAAATAACACGGTTGACAGAAACACCAGGATCCTTAACTAAGGCAGCCTGAATTCAACAAGGGAAACAATTATCATCAGCGGCAAATCCTACAAAAATCCTAAATTACTCGATTAAAATGGACAAGTAGGGACACCTGTTGAGGTTGCTTCAGAAGAACCCAAAAAGAAAAAACAAAGAAAAAGAGAATTAGATAGAAGACAAGAATGGACGCACCTGCAAAGGCATTGAACATGCAGTAAGATCCCAAACTTTAAAGTTCTTCAGAACCAATCGCTCCCGTGATCCAATTTCCCACAATCCTATGTCCCCCACGTTGGTACCAACTGAAGCATCAAAGTGGGAGTGGCAAACAATGAAAAGCCAATACAAGTAGCAAGCTAGACCGGTTATCGGGTGAGACAGTAAACCCTTAAGGATTACAAATTGCAAATGAAATTAAAAACCCAAGTAATCGAATTAAGAGACAAACCAAGAAGGAGAGTCTGCTGAACAGGATGAAAATCCATGCTCATAGGGGATGAACCCTGATTTAAAGTCCGTGTGACAATTTTTGGCAAATCATCAGGCGCATTAAAAGCCTGACTGTGACCATGACCCGGAAATGTTACCGGCAACATGTTAACAGGCAGATTTACCTGCAGAAATGAAACAAAATTTATGTTAGGGGCAAAAGAGCATTAGATATCATGCTACGGGAGTTGAAATGTTCAAGGTTTTGCATATATTTGGAGCACCTCATCAGTAATTCCCATAGGCCTTGTTCTTTTAGAAACATGATCAGAATCCGCTGATGGGTAGTCCACGGAAGGATTAGTAGGAGGAGTCCTTGGATGCTTCAATGCAGCTACAAAACAATAAAACGACTTAAACTAGAATCAGGAACTGCATGTCGTATTGGCATCATATCACAGAATACCCTGAGCATCAAACAAAATAAATAATCTATTACCTGGAATTGATGGAGCACCTAGACCTATAGCACCTCCTCCGGAAACTGCAGGATGAGCAACAGTGGAAGGATTGGACATCCAACCTGCGAGGGGTGTTGGAACTGGAGCTGGTGCAGGTTGAAAGGGCTGAACAATTGAAGCCAAGAACATCAAGGGAAAGTTTATCATGGAAAACTTGGCAACATTACCCAGTTAAGCAGTTTAACTTACCCCATGTGCACCAAGAGGTGGAAAGCCTCCAGCTTTCGGTAATGCTCCAAGCAAAGGATTGTTCGCAGGTGATGGAGCACGTGCCCCATTTGGTTGTCCACACGAGTGATCCACAAAAAGAGTTTTTATATCTGGATTCGATCTTGGGTTCTTACAAAGTTGATGCTGCCAATTTAAGCTGTAATGTAAAAGGAAAATCGGTTCTCTCTCAGTGCCCAAAAAAAAGTGAAAAACTTAAATCAGTCGAACAATCTGCTAGTATGTACTGATAAAAACCAGTAAATATAAGACTTCTAGTGTCGGTTCATCAGAAATAAAATGCATACATCCCCATGATATGAAGCATATATTCAAGCCCTTAGATTGTAGGTGCATTACTTCTTAAATCCCTGTATTTAAGTTTTCCACAGTTTGGGATGGTGGAACGCAGCTTTCACGTCAGAAGAAGGTAAATGCAAAGTCAGATTAGGTTGAACCTTATATGATAGAAAGTCCTACACACTTACTTGACTATCGGTGAATACAACGGAATGCTTAAGGATCATTCCGAACAATTCACAAATTTTAGAAGTTAAAACAACACCACTGCAGTAACATCCCCACGTCATATCATGTTAAACAACAGATTAAGGCAGTCAGCTAAAATTTAAAGCATCAAGAGAGATTACCTTTGATTAATAAGGGTCCTCAGCCTAGAATTCTTGAGTTGGGGAAATTGCAGTTTGTCACGAAATAATGGATTAGCTTCAATCAGCTTCTTGAGCTCAACCAACATGATTGCCCTGGCAGACTTCGTGTCTCCGTACTTCGATAGTTGTTCGTTCTCTCTTTTAACATGCGAAACATTTTACATGAGTTGGGTATCTTTCTCTCCCACCAAAACAAAATTCATCTAGGAACATATTTGTTACGTAACATACAACGAAAATAGGCAACAAAGAAAACTAAAAACAAGAACACACAGATTTACGTGAAAAACCCTAGGAGGGAAAAAAACCACGGGGCAGAGGAGAAGAAATCCACTAAATCAAATATTGGTACAAAAGGAACGGCAACCGCAAAAGAACATAATAATTAAACCCTAAAATTACATCATATATATACCCGAAAACCCTAAAACCGGATCCGAGTAAAACTGTTAGGGTTTTGGCAAAAATTAAGAAGAGCTTTGTCCCATATTGAAAATGAAACAAAAGTTAACAGATTCTGAAGGCTATATAAGAAACACAAAAGCTTAGTTTCTAATCGCCCCGATCAAAAACACTTTAAACATTGTATTTTGACTCTGGTTAAATTCTTTTTTTGTTTCTCATATTTTTGAGTGTAGAAGGGTGTGAGTTGGTACTTGCTTGGGTATAGGGTGAGTGTATTGGGATTGTGGGAGTGAGAAAACGAGACTGATGTAGAAATTTTTCAATTGATTTCTTTCTGAGGGTTGTGGCTTTTCCCTTGTTTTGGAGTTTTTCACGTAAATTCTTGTGTTATGGTGATTGTGGTTATTTTCTACTTTATTTCTCTGTTAATTGTTACTATTTATGTTTGCTTGATTCCTAAGGGTGATTTTGGGATCCAATTTTTCCTAACAAGTGGTATCAGAGACAGGTTCGTGGGGTGGATTTATGGATACGGTCTAAGGAAGTTCTATCTAAAGAGGCTGGGTTTTAAGCAGGACCGATGTGACCCCTCCAATCTTTTCTGGGAACTTTCTTAGTGGGTATTATTTACGATTATTGCACAGTTATTGTTCAACAAGCTAGGAGTGCTGTGCAGAAATGTCTAAGTTTTTAACCCCTGTGAAGTTTGATGTGGAGAAATTTGATGGGAGGATCAATTTTGGCTTGTGGCAAGTGCAAGTCAAGGATTGCTGAAACAATTTGGGTTACACAAGGCTTTGAAGGGCAGACCAAGCCCTGATTCCGGCAAAGATTCTGGGAAGTCTAATATGAGCGATGAAGATAGGGAAGGTTGGATTTGAGAGCTGCAAGTGCAATACGTTTGTGTTTGGCCAAGAATGTTCTTGCAAATGTGCATGGAATTTCGACAGCCAAGCAATGCTTGGAGAAGCTTGAAGAGTTGTATCAAGCAAATGGCATCTCAAATCAACTATACCTGAAGGAACAATTGCATATGTTGCGTATGAATGAAGATACGAAAATCTCAGATCATTTTAGTGTTCTCAATGGTATCGTCTTTGAACTGGAGGCTTTTGGAGTTAAGATTGATGATTAAGATAAAGTGTGAAGAATCATCTGGTCTCTTCCACCTTCCTATGAACATATGAAACCTATCTTGATGCATGGGAAGAAGACTATCAATTTTGCTTAAGTTACCGGTAAACTCCTTTTGAGGAGAAAAGGCTGAAAAGTGGAGGCAATACTTCTGATTTGGAAGCAAATAATGGGAAGAAGAATAACTCCATGAAGAATGTCATCTACTGGGAGTGTGGACAATCTAGGCACCTGAAGAAAAATTGTCAAGGTGGAACGGTTTTGGCGGATAGCTCCAAGTCAAAAGCTAACAATGTCTCTCTTTTCATGGGAGACGATGACATCTAAGAAGAAGGGAGATATACATCCTCATGGTATGTCCGCTTTGTCATGGAAGAGGGTGTGTTGATGGTAGCGAAACCACAAGTTTGCATACGGGCATTGGTTTGGCGTTGATTCAAGGTGTGTGGTGGAATTAATGTCGATGGCTAATGAACTTCTGGGAAACCCAAACATGGAAGTTACACCATAACTCTTCAACAAGGTTTTTCGACATGTGCCGGAGGGAAATTCTTTGAATTTGTCAATTCTAAGTGGTGTACTCTTGTGGTGGAGTATGATAGTTCTCTATGTTGAGAATTATGACTGTCAGTGAAGACAGTAGTTGCAGCGAAAGTTTCTTTTATTTAGTTAAGATGGAGATTGTTTGGATTTTGGCAAAGATAAAAGGAAAGCTTTGTCACACATTAGAAAGGAAGCAATAGTTGAGAGATTCTGAAGGCTTTTTTCACGTAAATTCTTGTGTTGTGGTGATTGTGGTTATTTTCTCATTTATTTCTCAGTTAATTGTTGATATTTCTATTTGTTCGATTCCTAATAGTGGTCTTTGGATCCAATTCTTCCCAACAAAAACCGGGTCGGTCTGTACCCCTAACGGCCCGATCTCGTTGCCCACCACTGAGCCCAAAAAAATCTCATAATTAAACCTCCACCACAAATATTGCACCACAAGCTCTTCGGGCTAGGTTAAAGAGAATTCAGGTCATCAAAATCTAACAATATTTTTCTTACCTAAAATTATCTAACGTCAACAGCTGAGTGATTTCCTTAAAAAGCTCCTCGTTAAATGTCGCGAAAACCTTCAAATCCTTCACCAATATATCGACAGCCTTGGACCGGTCATGCCTATGACAAATATACAAAATGTTAAAGTCTCACATGCAATTAAGCTACCCATTCAAGAATGAACATGACAGAACTTGACAGATTGCAAGCTTACTTATCTAGAGCCTCAAGATACTTCTGCTTCCTTATCTCGAAAAAGATTTTCATGGAATACCGATTGTCGTCTACTTTCGTGAACCCAGAGAGGTACTTCTCAACCTCATCCCAATTGCCATTATGAACCTCATCCTCAAAATACTTCATATTAAAGAAAAACCCAGATTCCTGTTCTAGCCTATTTATGCAAAAAAGCAATCAATGAGCCAAAAATGGGTACAAACTAACCACAAATTCAACAATTAGCATTATTTAAAATAAATAAATAAAACAAAACTGTATGATAGAGATTTACTTGTGAACAGTTTCTTTGAACTTTTCCTCGTCTAGAAACTGTAAGATCAGGAAGACGAGCTCTCTACTAAGCGACGACATCTTGACCGCCCCGTTTTCGATTCGAAAACCACAAATATCACCGAAATTTTCTATAGATCTGCACGAAAAAATAAAATAAAATAATATAAAACTAACAAACTCGAAAAGGAAAAAAAAATTGTAAACACGGAAATTTGAAAGGGGCTCAACCAGAAGAAATAGTTCAGAAATTCAAGGGGTCAAAAAAAAAAAAAACTCAAGTTGGGGCAAAAATAAACTCAAATCTCCAGAAACCAGATCATTGAAACAAAACGCCATTTTTGCACAAAATGATGAGATATGATGAGCACATACCGACATGTGAGAAGGTAAATTCAGGTAAGAGAAAAACAAAATAGTTCCTTTATTTAAATTTTAAAATTTAAAATTTTATTTTCCTCTTCGAAAGATCAAAGAGACAAAGGAAGAAAGCAGCTTTAGGCACATGAGGAATCGAAGATGCAAAAGGAAAAAAAAAAAAAAGAGAGAGAGAGAGAGAGAGAGAGAGAGAAAGAAAAAAAAAGTTATAAATCACCAAACTCAACCCCAAAAGATTAAAAAAAAAAAAAAAGTCAAGCCAAAAAATACAAGAAATGAAAAGGAAAAATCTGAAAGCAGGAGAAGCCGAAAAACACAGAGAGAGAAAATGAAAGGTAAGAGCTCTCACCTTGACGGCCAAATCAGAACAAGCAAAGCACAGAACCGGACGAACAAAGGCGGAAGAAAGGGATATAGAGAGAGAGCTTAGACGAGCTTTCTCTCTCTAGAAACTTTAGTAAACTCTCTCTCTTTCTCTCTCTCTCCCTCTAAGAGCTTTCCCTCTCTCTTTTTCTCCTTCAAGAAATTGTCTATAATTATACAATTCATATATATAGTTAGGTACGAGATATCTAAACTTGCAGAAATGGTGATTTTTATAGGAGGCGACAGATAAAGGAGATGATCTAATTATAGGCTGATACGTTATCAAAATTTGATAAGTTATCACTTGACTTATCATATAAGTACAGGTGAACGTGGGTCCTACTCAGCCGGCTATCTCTTGTCGAGTTCATCGGCGCGGAATCTCTAGCTGACAGGTGTCCTTCAGCTGGGATGGGAGAAGACTCGGAGTCGAACTCCGCTACGGGCAAGCTCATTAGACTCAGGCTGTACTGGCCGTACGATTCAATCTTTGATCCTGATTAAGCCGATTAAATTAATCTAACGGTTTCCCAAAGTGACAGATAGTACAGCTGAATAGGAAGTGAAAATAACTTGGGAAAGCGATTTTCACTCCTTCTTAGATCCCCCAATTAACGACACAGCTTTCTCGGTTGGTCCCCATTGACCTTTCGCCCCCAGATTTCTAACAATATTACGATTCTTACCATCGAGCCACTTTTCTTCCTTTTTTATTTTTATTTTTATTTTTATTTTTAACGAGTCAGTTACTGTTGTAGAGTAGCTGATAGCCGGTCTTTTGGTAATGGTCCTTAATGGAGATGCTGTACTTATTATTTTTTATATATATATATCACGTGATACAGTGGTACAGTTTATGATTGCGATATGATAGGGTGAACTTCTCGTAATTTTTCGCGATAAATTGGGCTTGAGAAGAGAGGGTATTTTTTTATTTTTCAAAATTGTTGTTGGGACAATAATTTACTTGATTGAGGTTGGGGTTATTATCAATGAAAGATGTTAATATTATAATAAATAATAAATAAATGTGGGGGGAGTTTTTCGTTTTGTAGTCAGAGATGTATCCATTTTTGTCTTATCAGAAAGAACGTAATACTGAGACATTGTTCTGTAATCAGGAAAATGTCAACATGAGAGTGACCTAATTAAGCAATTCAATTGATAATATTTAATAATTGCTCGTTTAAATTCTTTTTTTTTTTTTTTTTTTTTGGTGGTTTCTCCGAGTTGATAACGTTAGCGTCTAACGCATGCAGGAAGCGTCTGATTTCCGTAATCCTATTTAGACTTTTTTTTTTTCTTTTTTTGAATCAATCCTATTTAGAATTTTGATAACGTTTAGTTTAAGTTTTTTTTTTTTTTTGTTTTTGGGAGTTTTGCACATTTTAATGTAAACAAGTAATTAGATTAAAGCAAGGATATACTTGGTGAAAAGATTAGTTAGTCCCTTATTTTTAGAATAATAAATTTTAATTTCATGAGTAGAAGATGAGTGAAGAAATTTAATTCCGTAGTTTTTTATTTTAGATGGTGTTCGTATTATTTAATTGCTAAGTACAAAAATAAGCACTGGAATGTAAAATCAAAAACTTCATTCAACTTTTCTCAAATTGTTTTCATGATCAATGAATACATCCCAGAATTTATATTGTCCAAATCCATCACCCCTAGGGAAAATATAATGATAAGAATAGGTGTTTTGCATAAATGTCCCATCATAGAACAACTCTGTATAAATTAGGTCTGATGTCTTACTAAATGAAAGTCATAAATACTACATCTTGAATATATATATATATAGACAAATTATAATTTTTTCCTCCTGAACTGTAGGCCTTTTTATATGTCTCCTGAACTTTAATTTATAACATTTTTTTCCTTAAACTTTACAAATATTTGTAAATTTTTCCCCTCAATTAATTTTTAATTTAAAAAATACACATAACACTTGTTTGAAATATGAGTTATAGATATTAAATTTAAAACGCTTATAATTAAATTAAAAGAGTAAATATTTATAGTTGATTGTCATTTTTTTTCCTATATCTCTCTTTTATAAGTAATTTCATAATTTTACATTTAATAAGGGTAACGGGTGACAAGAGTGCTATCAATATGCATCATTTCATAATTTTATACTTAATACCCTCCACGGATGCTTCCAACAAGTGTTAGATGCATTTTTTTTAATCAAAAATTTAGTTGAGGGGGAAATTTTACAAACTTTTTCAAAGTTCAAGAGAAAAGAATGTTACAAATTGAAGTTCATTGAGCATTTTGTGACAAAGTCTAAAGTTTGGAAAAAGGGAGAAAGTGTAATTTGTACTATATATATTATAATCTAGATATAGATATGCTATAAATGGCATATATTACTATAATATATATAATTTCAAAAAATATATATGTTATAAATGTGTGCCTTGTTTTTCTAATGGTTTGGGGAAAAAAAATTCTTTTTTGTTAAGTTAAAAAAAAGTTCTTTCGTAGAAAAGTTTGGTTGGATAGCATTTTTTAATCACCTAATTTAATTGATGGCTCAAC
>JAFMPE010148630.1:1828-12046 GCA_024759925.1 Ficus religiosa
AAAAAAATATTAAAAAAATAATTGTTGCAGAAATAATCATTCTTGGTCCTAGCACTCCATTATAGAAGTTATTTTATTTTATTTTTTTTGTGTATGGATGATTTAATTAAATTAAAAAAAAGAACATTGCATAATAATGAAGTTCACCAAATTGAAGAAGAAAGAAAATTTAATGTGTAATATTTTCCGTTTATAAATGTTATTTGTAATAAAAGTTCTAAAATATAACATAAAAGTTACTTATCTTTATAAGTAAATCAACTAGTAATTACATGAATTAATTCTTTTTTTAGATTTGGTATGGCTGCCGTGCTTAAAACCAATCTGCCAATCTTATATATATAAATTTGCTGTTTTTCGTCGTTATTTATTATTATTTTTCTCCTTCTTTTTTGTTTATTATTATTTAGTATTATAACAAATATGTTGTAAATGGAATATATATATATATATATTTAGCACTCCTCATTAACAACTGTGAAAAACAAAAAAAGTGAGAGTGCTGATATATATATATATATAAATGATGCCTTCCTGTTATATAATTTTTGCTGTCAATTTTGTCGGTTGAAATTTTGTATTTTTCTGGTTTTTTCCTTTCTTTCTTTTCCTTTTCTTTTTTTCTTCCTTTGTTGTGCTTCATTCTTGGATTAGGTGGATACATTTTATATGTGATTTTAGTTATTACATATCTTATTTATTATTATTAAAAATATATATTTAATTATTTTTTCTTGTCATTAAGTTTTGCTACCCGCAAAATTTTCGCTGCCAATTTGTCGTTTCAAAAAATTTTTTTTTGCTGGTTTTCTTTCTTTATTCGTTGTATTCTTGGATTTGGTGGATATAAATATTTAACATGTGATCGTAGTCAGTTGATATCTTATTTGCTTTTATTAATTAAGATACATTTATTAATTATTTGTACGTTAGACATTCATTTATTAGTTTTTGCTCTTAATTTTTGCTACCAATTTGTCGTTTCATTTTAGAATTATTATTCTTTGTTTTTCTTTTAATTTTATATTTTCAGATGCAAGGTGTGTACGTGGATCAGTTGGGGTTTAAAAAAAAAAAAGAAAAATACAAAAAAATAGGGTTGACAGTTCTGTAAATGACTCGGAAGAAAGTAATTTACTAGTAATTGTTATAGCAAGTTATGTGAGCACAAGTGTCAAATAATTAATTTAATTTGAATCCCTATTCTAATCTAAATAATTAAAAAAGGGGGGGGGGGGGGGGGGGGAAATTATGGTCATTCATGAACATGGTTGAAATTTTTGGTTAAATAAAATAAGAAATTCCACAATGTACGCCACGAGCATGGTTGGAAGATTTGACTTTGGAATAAATGACATCATGGCCAAGGCTGTCGTTTTCCTTTCTCTCTTATTCTTACGTGAATGAAAACGACAGAGCTGGCATTTTCCCTTCCCAAGTCCCAACCGTCCATGGGAAACGAAAGTTCATAAACTTTAGGCATTTGGTTTTATTTTTCCCGTGTCTTCTCTCTCGCCAAACACCGCGTCGGTTGACTCGTATATCTTCATTCGTGATTGAAAAAGAGAGTAAGCAATGCGTTATCTTATCCGCAATCTTACTTCCTTTCATATTTTCTAAAAACGAAGTTCTCTCTTGGGCTTTTAAAATTTTTTTTTTGTTTATTCCTTCCCGTCTATGTACAAATTATTCAGGGTTTCAGAATTTTTCGGAATTTTCCTGATAAGTTTATCAACAGTTTTTTTATTTTTCAATCTGATTCTCTTTTGTTTCTGTCTGAGTTTTTCAAGTTTCCAACTATATATATATATAGATCTCTCTCTCTCTCTCTATATATATATATAAAGTTCGTCATTGCCTCTTTCTTGGAAGGAGGGACCTACTAAATCTTCCCAGGCTCTGGTGGTTCTCTCTCAAACATGGTACTTAAACTCTCTCTCTATAATATTTTGAGTTCATTGTTTGTGTAATTTTTTTGGTTGTGCAGATTCTGTCGTTGTTTACTAATCTAAAAGTTCTTCTTCTTTATTTTTTTTTTTCTGACTTCCGAGTTGTGCTCAATAAGAAATGGGGACCATATTTGCTTTCCCTGGCTTTTACTTTTGCTTCCCTTTTTCTTTATTTATTTTTAATTAGATAATAGTGGAGATGTGTTTCTTGGTAGGGAAGGGGCTGGCTTTGAGTTTCCAAAGTAATTTTGTGTGGATGAACAGTGTTTTTTTTTTTTTTTGGGGGTGCAACTTGTTGTTTGTCACATGAGATTCACGTTTTGTTGGGTCCCACTTCATTTTTAGTTGCACTCATCAAATCGCCAAGTTTAACATTTATCTTCTCAAGTCAAAGCCTTTGCTTGGAAGAGTGGAAAAGAAGAAAGAAGGAAATTGGAGGAGGGATTTTAGATAAGAAAGGAAATTTTGATTGTTTGGTAGAGAAGAAATTGGAAGGAAATGGACATTGGAAATCCATTGGGCCCACTTATTTTTAATGTTTCTAACTTTGAGAAGAAAAATGAATCGATAATTTGACAAACAAAGTGAATGTGAGTAAAATAACTATTTTTGATTTTGACATCTCATCATCTTCAAATTTATATGAGATTAAAATTATAAAATGCATTTGACTAGATATTTTCTTTCATGTTTTCTTTCTTGTCTACAAAGTTACATGATGGAAAACCTCCCTCCTCACATTCCATTTCCATCTCCCGTCCTTTCTATTTTCCATAAACATAGCATTAAATAATTGGATGAGTAATATTTTTTCTCATGTAGCTCATTCCATGAGTATTGTTGGAATTCTCATTTCATCGTTGATTATTGGTAAAAAGGAGTGCTTCAGTTGGATTTTTGATTGGTGATGTTAAGCTTTTGAGGCCCAAGTGCTGGGCCGCTAACTTGTGGTGACTTGTTTACCGTAAGGAGCAATTTAATTTGTGCACATTGTGAGTACTGACTTAAGGCTTAATTTGATTCTACTCGATAATCTGCAAAGAGATATGATGACTGATTCTGAAAAGAAAAGTACTCATATCCTTTGTGTTAGAAAACGAAAGCGTTTCAAGGTTTATAAATAAATCCAGTTTCCGTTTGGGTTCATTTGTCTACTCTGAAGGTTGTTTCTAAGTGTCTTTTACGTTTTGTTTGGTTTGCCATTGCGGTTGGATTATGAAATTTTTTTTACTTTTTTTTTTCTTTTTCTTTTTTATCCTTTTAATAAATGAGAGTGGGGATTTAGTTCCTCCTATCCTTTTATTATATTTGTAATTAAAAAAAAAAAAAAAAAGAAGAAGAATAAAGCAAATAAACTTTTTTACTACAAGTTGGGTGGCTAATCTATATTTTCTGGAGGGGGTGGTTATTTTCTTTGTGTGTATATTTCCCCTGGTGGAAGATACTATCTCACTGCTCCAATTTCTGACTCTGTTTGCTGAAAAAAGGTTCACAATGCCTCTATAAAGTATCTGGGTGGTTTTGTTATTGTTGTTGTTGTGGTGTGTCTCTTGTTTATTTACTATTTGATACCTAATTAACTTTGAAATCTAATTACAGTGCTTAAAAAATTGAGCAAACTAGTTTTTGATAAGCAATAATCTTTCCTAACTTTACCACAATGGAAGTGAGGTCCTTTTACATTGCTCTCAACTTGGAATCTCTAGCTTTCTGCCAAGCATAATCCTGTTTCTCAAGCCTTTTCAGTTTTTGTTTGGTTTTGTTTTGTGGTTTGTTTTTGTTATTTTTATTTTTATTTTTTTGGCTTTTGTGATTTGAAGGTCTCTTCAACTTGTCGGAAATGCACTAAAGACCCCAATGAGCTTTTCTTGTCAAATATTTGCTTTTCATGATGATGATAATGTTGAACAACTAGGTGCCATTAAACATGACGGAAATTTTCCAAATTCTTTGGAAACGTGGGACATTTTTCATTAAAATAAGTAGACTCTGCACATAAAAATTACACGAGAATTATCGAGTGGATTGTTGGGAGCTATCCAATTAATGACATCCTATGGTTGAACCACGTTGACGTGATGCAAAATGAGGTTTTTTTTTTTTTTTTTGGTTGTTTTTTTGGGGTGTTTCATTCATAGCATGGTTGGCCAGCAGACATTCTAAGCAAACCATCGTCTCTGATGCTTCAATGCGTATGTATATGTTATAGAATCTTATGCATGTTTGCATGTAATTTGTCATTTGTGTGCATACATGTGTATACGTATATTAGGTGTTAACACTTCTTTTTGATGATTTAGACTAAGTGGTCTATTGGTTCATATAGACACATTAGTTTTCTTATTTAAAGACCGAGTTGTGGAACTCTTGTATAGAATTCATAAGTTTCTACATCATCATTACCTTTAGCAGCAGCAATATCTTTTCCATTTGTTTCCTTTTACCTTTAATTTTTGGGATCAAAAATTTGATACGCTGCGGGCAACTTTTGAAGTCATCTGAAGAGAAATCAATCCCTGTGCTTATGTTGGGAGGACATTCTGCGACTCGTGATTCTGAACCCGGACGAAGGGGATCATTTGGTAGAACAAGCAGTGCCAGTTCTTCAATAAGAAGGCGATCTTTTAGTTTAGCTGGGGTTCTACCCTCTCAAATAGATGATAATATTGAAAGTGAATCAGTGTCAGAGGCAGGCGATATTGGGGATAGGGCTCTTCATAGCAACAGGTACAGCAGGAGTGGCAGCCTCCGCTTTTCGTTTGATCATGTATCGGAGAATGGGGTGGTTATTCCGATTCCAGAAGATACGCTATCACACTCTTGTGGACATTTCGGTCATGATCCTGCAGCTATGAATCCCGTCTCTCCCATATCGCCGTTGCCGGAAGAACTTCTTTCTCCCATTTCGACTGATGCCATGGTGCAAGCTGAAAACAAAATGCAAGTAAGTTTTCCGTTGCTTTTTTTTTTTTTTTTTTTTTTTTTTTTTTTTTTATGGGATTCTTCAATACTCGCCAAATTTTACGTTGTTGATTAATGGTATAAATGAATCCAATCTAGCTTTTAATGCGCATATCATGAGGGAAGCTTACAATCTATATGTATTTTATTGTGCATTCTTTCTCTCTTAGTTCAGAATGATAAGAAAGAGATTCCAAAGCTGTTGGAGTACAGTTCGTGTCTCACTCATCTAGCCGTTTTCGGGATTTTGGGGGTAAAGTACTTGAGCATCATTCTCTTTCAATATTAATTGCCCTCTTAACTTTCATAGCTTGGTGGTGCGTGTTTGTATTCATTTGCTTAATTTTATTTATTTCCTGTTTTCTAGTGGGTAATTTGTTTTGCTGGAGCACCCTTGTTTCGGACTGATATTTGTGTGCTATCTGTGTTAGTTTACCAATTCTCCTAAAAGCTTAAGCTATTAGGAGGTGGGCCAACAATAGTATTATATTTCAACACTCCCCCTCACGTGCAGACCAGACAATGGGCAAACGTGCGAACAAATATTAATTTGAAAGTCCAACACAAATTATAAGAAGCCCGAAACATATTAAAAGCCCACACGCAATGATAATAAATGGGGTTAAATAGTGCAATTGCAGGGGTTCGAACTCAGGACCTCCTGCTCTGATACCATGTTAGTTTACCAATTCTCCCAAAAGCTTAAGCTATTAGGAGGTGGGCCAACAATAGTTTTATATTTCAACAATCTGATAATATACTTAGGAACAGACAAGAATTTTCTTATGTGAAAATAAGTCATAAACATGTTGACTCCAGAAAAGGAAATTGGGTGAAGTTCTTTATAAGTTCATTTTCACGGCTGATATGTTTGTGGTTAGAAAAGAAATTTCTACTTCACGGAAATAAAGTTTTGGAAGCACTTTCTAATGATCCTTGAATTAGGTTCAAGCAAATGAACTTTCCTCGAGTAAGAATGTAGGAAATAGAAATGAGCATACTGTTGTGGAGTATAGTTATTGAGTTGCGTTGGTGGACAATAACAAATTTCTTTTGTCTCTCTATTTAAAATCTGAGATAAGATGCTAATTTCATGATTTGTACTGTGATTTCGTTATATGTTATCCATTTATGGTTATGATTGGAACTTGATCAAACAAATTTGTACGATATGATTGTTAGCTTTAAATAAAGTTCTAATCAGCAAATCTTGCCTGTTACAATGTGTAGGTGTTGACGAGGTATTTACTGCAGAAACTTTTCGGTCCTGGGATTGCTGGTGTTACAAGCAATGAAGGCATTCTTTATCTTGACCTTCCTTCCAATATGGTCTCTCTCTCTCTTTCTCTTCACTTTATACTTGATCTTCTGATGGTTGATGGTACTAACGAGATGCTCTTTTCAATTAAAATTTCTGGCTTCTCCCAGGTTGGCTCTTTCTTGATGGGGTGGTTTGGTGTTGTCTTCAAAGAAGATATATCCCGCGTGTCCGACTTTTTAGCCATTGGTTTATCAACTGGTTTCCTGGGAAGTCTCACAACTTTCAGTGGCTGGAACCAGAAAATGCTTCAACTTAGTGTTGATGGCCGTTGGGTTTTGTGTATCCTTGGCTTTCTGATAGGTAAGATGTCAATTTTCTAAGAATCACGTTACAGCAATTGGTGTAGATAAGATGGCCAAAACCAGTGGCGAACTTTTAACATCTATGTCCGGCTGAATTGTATTGCTAGCTTGTTTACGACTTATTCTGGATGGGCCCTGGTTATTCTCTACTTGGGACAAGGCAAGCTCATCCCTTTATAATTTTTCTGCAGGTTTGTTTCTTGTTGCCTACTCAATAATTTTTGGAGTCGAGACGGCTAAGGGTTTCAGGCGGCTTCTCGAAAAGAGAATAGCAACCCAAGAATGTGGTGTTTACGGTTCTAGCAGAAACTGGAGAGTGGACAGTTGCGAGCGTCACATTGCAGTTATGGTGGTGTTCCTGCTGATATTAGGTCTGCTGTGGAGCGTGAGCGGCGTGTTGCTGAGAGAGAAATTTAGCAGCGATAGTGATGAGGCTCACCTTTGGTTTGGTTGTATAGTTGGGCCTCTCGGTGTGTGGACCAGGTGGTTCTTAGCTCGACTTAATGGACGTGGTCTAGGAAAGGCAGGTTACTTGAAATGGATTCCTTTTGGTACTCTCATTGCCAATGTCTCTGCAGCTTGTATCATGGCAGCACTATCTACCATTCAAGAAGCGGTATGAATCTCTGGCGTGATTTCATTCCATAACATCCTGCCCTATTAAGTACGACCCATGTTAACAAAATGAATTAGTTTTCTCATATGTAGGGTTGGCATCATTTGTATTTTACAAAATTTTCATGCAATAGTTCCCTTTCGGTTCCCAGTTTGATTGTTTCTTTCCAAAGGGCCATTTTCAAGTTTTCTGTGTGTTTACCTCGGTTCTTTTTCGACCTTTTACTCTTACCATCACTTCTTAGAGAATGGGGTTTGTCCTAGTTTTTAAACTAGTGAAAGACATCCAATCCGTTCAAGCTACATTTCAGTTAGAGTTGGGTTTTAGTCCTCTTCATTTTCCGCATTTACCTGATATACCGATTTCTTTCATTCATGAAAAAACGTGGTTTGTTTATGCAAACAGAGAGATAAACAAAATGTTGGCTGATGAGGCCAATTTCGGGAGTTCTATTATTAGAGTAGGGGTTAGATCACGTGATCATTCTTTTTGTTTGTGTTCGTGAAATTACTTGATGTTTAAATCATGTCTACGATGTGTTAAGCTCTTTCAGTAACGTCATACTTGCAAAGAACACGGCTAAAGAAAGTGTTTTCTGGTTGGTCTACAGGTGAATACCAAGACTTGCAATACGATCACAATAGGCATACAATTCGGGTTTTTGGGTTGTTTGAGTACAGTCTCTACTTTCGTCGCCGAGTTCAATGCAATGAGAGAGAGTACGCATCCTTGGAGAGCATATGCATATGCCATGATCACCATTTGCATCTCATTCGCCTTGGGAATCCTCATCTACTCTGTTCCTGTTTGGACCAAGGGATACAAGTAACATCTTTTTTAGTTTTGTTTTTATTTTTAATTTTTGATTTTTGATTTTTGATTTTTGATTTTTGATTTTTTTAATCACTGAGTCAACTCATTCTGATCAACCCGTATCTATACATTAGGTTCACTGTTGTATGATTGGAATAAGAACCGAAAAATCTAATTTTACAAGGAAAACTGAGAACATAGAAAAATTTCTTCTCTTCGAAGTTGACACAAAGAAATCATTAACCGATCTCCTTGAGTTGTGGTGACTTCATAGGTAGAGATAAAAGGCAATGCTAGAAAGAGTAATAGGCAAGTAAAATACAAGAAAAAGCAAAATGTATAAAACAGAACGAAAACTGAAGAGTTCCATGGAGGCTAAGTTCTGAAAAAAAAAAAAAAAAAGAAAGAAAGAAAGAAAGAAAGAAAGAAAAGAAGTTGCAGATCATAACTACTTCTGACCATCTTCTGTACACATATATGTGTGCGAGCGCTAAATTTATTTAATATTAGTTACGAGAAATGTTAAAATGGTAAATTTGAGACTTTTGTATTTTAATTTATAATATATGATATTGTTATTTTTTTTGTCTTTGTTGATACACGAATCTGCTCCGACCACGATGCTTCTACTCGGGTTAGGTACGAGTAGATACTTCGACCACCTGCACATGCCGAGAACATCACTAGCTGGATACACCTCGCTGCCATGGGGACGAGGGCCGCATGCTCGGAACTGGTCGGCGCTCGGGGTACTGGGTCCCCCAGAGTACTCGGGGTGGCCCCACCTGTGCCGACCTCGTGTCTGGTGCAAACCCTGGCACGGTGCTTGCCTAGGGCAGGTTCTGCCCACCTACCGCAGCACCACATAAAATCGCCGCCGATGCCCTCGTTCTGACAAGGGCCATCCCCGCCATCACCGGCACAGTGACAGCCTAGTGCCCTTAGCACTCGAACTAGGACGCGTGGCGCACGTTCATTGGGGCCCCAGCTACTGTGGGCCTGAGGCCTATGTGCCCCTTTAGATATCCTATATAGCCGATCTGACCGGGCCTCCCTGAGGGCTCGGATCAGCGAGAAACTCCTATAAATAGAGGGCAATCCCCTCAAACCAGGTATGGTTATTTTTCCTTGCCAAAGCTCTGCCTCTCCCTTCGTTCCCTAGTTCCCCGACTGACTTAAGCATCGGAGTGTTCATGGTAGACACCACACCGGTGTCCCCATCATTCCGAGGTGCTTTCCTTTTGCAGGTGATCGACGGTGGAGCGACTGGTCGGTCCTGACCGGACTACCCGGCCACATTAGGTGTTGCTGCCGGAGTCGTTTTCGGCATCAACAGTCTTTATTATTAAGTTTTAGAATTTGTAAATGTCAAAAGTGATGTTTAGTCTTTGAATAATTTAGGAATGAAAAAATTTGTAAGGACTAGATGAAAAAGATTAGGCACTAATCTGTACGAATCTAACATCAAATTTAACATTGCTATACTTGCCACCAAATTTAGGTTTTGCCAAATTTGTCAACGGAGAGTAATTTTCTCATCCAAATATCAAATTTATCATTGACACATCAATTTGACACTTCATTGAAGATGCTCTAAAGGATCACTAAAAAAAAATTTTAAAAATGAAGCTGATAGTGTCTTTCTAAAACTCCAGTACAAGTTTCATAGTCTATTCAAAACAACACTTATAATATAAAGAAGAGGTGATTTGTCTGTTTAGTCTTTAAACTATGAATATTCTGTCATTTTGGTCGTTGAACTTTTGATTTTTGACGGTTTTTATCTTGATGTTGAAATTGATGAAATATTTTTTAAATTTTAACCATATTCTAACTCCAGTACAAGTGTATATAACCATATTCTAACTCCATGTTAACATGAAATTTTAATAAAATAATTACGCTAAGTATAAAAATATTCTCCTTATTCTTCTTAAAGCACTTAAAAACTAAAATTTTTTGAACTTAATGTAATATGTTTTTTAAAGTTTTTAATAATAATGCATAGGGATATTATTATCTGTGTTATTTTTCAAATGTTATTCTCAATTTTAGGATGAGGAACCAAATCAATCAAAAATTAAAAGTTCAGGAACTAATTTGTCAAAATCAAAAGTTCAAGGATCAAAGTGACATAATATTCATAATTCAGGAACTAAATAAACAAATTACCAAGTTCACATTGTCTCATATTTTGTTATTTTGAATGAAAAGCTCAGTCAAAGGCCCTTCTAACATATCATCTAACTAATTCAA
>JAFMPE010148641.1:0-11471 GCA_024759925.1 Ficus religiosa
TCAAAATTACCCCTGAACTTTGCATTTGTGTGAAAATGCCCCCTAATTTTTAATATTTGTGTCAAACTACCCCCAATATTTAATATTTGTATCAAACTACCTCATTTATATTATTTTAATTATCTAATTTTGTATATATATATATATATATATTTATTATAATAAAATGATATGCATATTTTTTAACACACTTTTTTTTTATTTTACTCATTTTAATTCAAGTTTATTTGGGTTATGGATTTATTTATGCATAACCATAGTTGGTAGGATTTAGATGCAAGATTTATATTTCAAATACGCTGTTTACTTGGCCTACATAATTTGAAATCATAGTTGTAATGAATTTCATTTATGTGTTTGTTTAAACCTATAATGAGAATAAGTATTGTAAATTTACTCCGATACTCATTCTTAGTTATATTTTTTAATCTAGAAAATTATTAGTTTGCATATTTTGGTATCAATCATAATTAAACTAAAAATTGTAATGTTAGAACAATACAATAATGAACATAAGTTTTGTAGTTATTTTTGTTTAAAAAAATAAAAATGAATGTAAATTAAAATAAAAATAAGTAAAAAAAAAAGTGGGTTAGAAAAAGATACATTTTCTTTTTGTAGAAAAAATGGGTGTTTGGTAAATGAGTTTAATTTAAAATTTTTAAGTTTCAATATTAATTTTTGTTGACTTTTCAGAAAAGACAAAAAACTTTTTTAGAAAAGACAAAAAACTTTTTCAGAAAAAGACAAAAACCATAATGAAAAAGTACAGTTTAGTTTAAAATGAAACTTTATGCCAAACATTTTTCTTACCTATTCTAAAAAAAAAAAAGTAATCATACATTGTTAAATAAATAAAATAAGATAGATAGGATAGTTGAACACAAATAATGAAGATCATAGGACACTTTGATATAAATATTAAAAATTAAGGGGTACTTTGAGTCAAATAATAAAGATCATAGGGTATTTTGACACAAAAACAAAGTTTATAGGGCATTTTGACATTAAAGCTAACAGAAAAACTAACGGCAACTAACTGAGTGAGTAATTTGACAAACATGTAAAAGTTTAGGGGCACAATAGATACATTTCATAGTTTATAGGATATATTAAGACTGATGATAAAGTTCAGACGGAATTTATGCATTTTTCATAAAAAGATTGACATTTCTTTCTATAATTAGATATAAATAAACATATATATAACTTACAATGGTGTATCTTTATTGAAAATTTATATGAATATAGCATGTATTCTAAACTTATTTAGATAGTATATTATTTTTTTTTGGAACCTCGTCAAATATATTTAAATATCATAAAAAAGATCAAATATTCAATTTTTGTACGTAACGATTAAGAAAACCCTCAAAGGAAAAAGGCAAAAAAAAAAAAAAAGAATAATAATAATAAGAAGTTGTTTTAACGAAATTTGTTTTCTTTTCTGTATAAAGCCCTCTTTCTTTACTTTTGCATTTTCTAAAGTTTTGGATTTTTAACGGGTTTTTTTTCTTTAAAGGTATCAAAATTGAATGTTGATCATAAAAACTTTACCCATTTAAAATGATGTGGTATATATTTGATTTCTCCCTATCTTTAATAATGTTTTACCATGAAATGAATTCACTAAAAATCATATTTATTACTTTCATTGGGGCAAATTTTTAATTTTCAATGTTATTTTTAAAGGAGATATATAGAGTTAGAGTTCTCGGAATATTCTTACCATTTTTCTATTTTACTAATATGAACAAAATAGGATTACATTTTATTTTTGCCTTTAGATTTTATGGTCATTTCTATCTTGCCTCGTAAACTTTAAAAATGCTCATTTTAAATAATGATTTAAGCCTACTTAATTCCTCTATCATAATTTAACGAGAAAAAAGTAAGTTAAGTATAATAATAGATTAAGAGGGGCTAAATTAAAAGTTTAGTAGATAAAGTAAGAGTTTGTAAAATTTAGAAAATAAAAAATGGTGAACTAAAAATATAGGGGCATAGATGAGAATATAAGAAGATTTTTTTAAAAAATTTTGTTTTGTATTTTTGTTGCTGTTGTTGTTATTTATTTATTTATTTTTAAGTTGAGAAAAGAAAAGAAATTATAAGTCTTGTGATGGCGATGGAAACCGAGGGAAGGGGGCTATTTGTAACAAACCTAGAGTTGAGGGGGTGTTCGTACAATATTTCGAAGTTCAGGGCATTCTAAACTAAACATCAGAAAATTTGATGCCGTTTCCGTCAAAATTGCAGTAAACTTGGGTTGGAAACTGGGAAGAGATTCAGCTCAAAATAAGCAGCAGCAGCAGCAGCAGCAACAGCAACAACAAAAAACAACAAACAAAAAACAACAAACAACACAAGACCGACGATGACCATAGACGACGAGAGCTCCATATACATCGGCGGCCTCCCCTACGATGCCTCCGAGGACTCCCTTCGCCGCGTTTTCCAATTCTACGGCTCCGTCGTCGCCGTCAAGGTAATCCGACGTTGTTTCTTTGCCCAATTTCTTCATTCCTTTTCTAGGGTTTTTAAGAGATTTTGGAACCCCAGGATTTGGGATTTCCTAATTTGGTTAATAAACTAGCTTTTCGTTCACTTCAAAAGTTGAAAGATCGTAGATTTTTTGGTAAAGTGTTTTTGTTTTTTTTTTTTGGGTGTGCAGATTATTAATGATCGTGCGACTAGAGGGAAATGCTATGGTTTTGTTACTTTCACGAATCCTAGGTCCGCCATTGACGCCATGGAAGAAATGAATGGCAGGGTCTGTAATTTTCTCTCCTTCTAGTCATTAATTTGATTGTACCTTTTTTTCACTAGTTATTTCTTTATTGATTTTATATTCCCCCAATTTAAGTGCATTAAGAATTTATGCTATTTATTTTGGAATCTCTCGACATTGAACCCTTGAGTGTTAAGTTCGTATTAAACTCCTATCAGTTAAATGCTGATTTTTGAGCTGTCAGTTGACGAATCTGCTAGTTGTGATGTATAGAGTGAAAAGTTGATGATGCTCGTTATAGAGTAAAGTCGTCAATTAAGTCAGTCAGATTACGAGTTGAACAGATAGAAGGTATAGATTTGATATGAAGTTAAAATTCAAAGGTGCAACGTCGAGAACATTTAGTTTATATATATAATTTTGTCGTTGCAAAGTTGGTTTATTTTGTATAGCGCGTTTGATACTATAAAGCACTGAAACAGACTATCGGAGGGCGAGTTATAAGAGTTAATGAAGTGAGGACCAGAGGTGGGAGATCGAATTTCGACGGAGAAAGTTTTCGACATGATTTTGAGAGTGGCAGGGACTGGGATCGGGGTTGGGACCGAGACCGAGACCGAGATCGAGACCGAGAACGAGATCAGGATCGGGGGAGGGATTATGATCATAATCGGGAGAGGTACCGTGATCGAAGCAGTGATAGGTCGAGAGATCGTGACCGGACTCGAGACTATGATCAAGAAAGAGAAAGAAGGCATGAGCATGTGTATAATCATGATCAAGCAAGGAATGGTTTGATTGATCGAGATCAAGAACAAGATAGAGATCTGGGAGATGCTGACCTAGAACACAGCAGGATCCGCAATCCGAGTTGGGAAAGAGAGCAAGTTTTGGATCCCGATGAAGATAGGGAGATGGATAGAACCAATGGCCATCATGATAAGCTTGTTGAACTGGATAGGGATCAAAAATCGAGGAAATGGAATGGGTAAGGTCCCTTCTTTGTGGTCAGAATTGCAAATCCTTAGAACAGGACAGTTATTAGTTAAATATTATAATACTAACATCTATTGATATATGTCTAAGAACTCTAACGCTGAAGTCATGGTCTCCTCTGGTCTTTCGATAGGAAAAAACAAACAATTCTTTTTTCTTTACATCGATTCACTTGTACGTACTGTCCAGATTTTCAGCTTTCAATATTTTTGGAAAATGAGATGAAAGTCCTTGCATTAACCAGCTGTTGTGGAGAGCCTAATCTTATATTACCGTGTCCTGGGTTTGTTATCTAGTGCATCGACTATTTTTCCAGAGAATTTTGCTCTGTCTTTCATATGAAAGTGAAAACTCATTGTGAGTTTTGATAATTGGATGCTGTCCGAGTTCCCTTCCATAATACTTTTTCCACCTCAGTAAATAGATTAAGATGAGATGAAAGTCCATACATTTACCAGCTGTTAGATATATCGTCTTGCATAAATTTGCAGCATTATGGAACTCACTGCGTCATGTCTCTTTTAACGAGCAATTATTTCTTAAAATGAGAAGAAAGGAGTTTAAATATGTTCATTTGGTGTGACTTAATTTCACTAAAATTACAAAAATTTTCTCCTACAGGTCTAATAACACTGATCAACATGGTAGAGAATATCCATCCAATTCAAATAATGATTCTGATGATCAAGTGAGTTCATGTTCAAATATACTCATTAAGGTAGCGAATGGCATTTATGGACTCGTCTGATATTCATTGGATTAGCCATTTTAATTTTCCTCTTTATGTTATCAGGCAGAAGAACAACTACAGGAATCCATGCAAAGGCTTGAAGAGCTTAAAAAGGAGGTTCGTACGCTTTGTTTAGGAGTGAGAAATTATGTACCTTGTTGATTTTCCATTTCTGAGGTTCCAATATGTCCAACAAGAACCTATCATTCTTTTCCCTTTACAGATTCAGCAGATGGAAGAGAGTCTAGAAGAAAAAGGAAAACTTGTTTTGGACTTGCAGCAAAAGTCGAAGGCAAGTTTATTCTAAATGCCGCATCATCTGTTTAACGTTTCATTTTTATTCTGCTTGTTCCACTCCGGCTCTTCCCATTGTTAGCAAAATATTTTTCAATCATCTCCAACAAAGAATTTTATAATGGATGCAGAAACTGGAAGATGCGTTGATCAATGCAAAGAAGACTTCTGCCTACCGTAAGACGCAGTTGGCCAAGGTATTTTTGCAATGGTTGAATGATTTGCTTTTGGGAAATTCTGTTTTAACATTGATCGGAGATTAATGCTAATGTTATTGGTACCATCTGCAGCTTCACAAAAGTTTCCAGCAAGTACAAGAGTACAATGAAAGACGTAAAAGCTGTGAAAAAGAACTTCAGGTTGGTCTCTTCTCTCAAAAATCCCCATGTACAGGGGACCATAGAGATAAAATTCCATATGCACTTTCTTCTCGTGTTTGATTCATAGTCTTGAACCTATCAGTCTGCTTTTATGTAATGACATCAGTTACTCTCACAGATAGCACATACAATTATCTTCTATCATTCCCACATATAACATTCCCATCTTGCCATATGGGACATCCTGTTTAAGATTTTCAAATATCATTCGTCCATAATATTTTGACAAGTCAATTGCCGCAAAATTTGGTTTCCAAAATTTGGCAAGCAATTTGGTGCCCAAACCATTTTTTCTTTCTAATATGTGTCGTCGCTTTTCGAACTTCCACATGTCATTCTTTTAATTGGTCTCCTTTAAATGCCCTCTCTATATCATAGTATCATCAGACGATATTGCCAGTCCATCTATCTTTTAATTCCTTTATCTCTTCTATAATCTGGCCAACTCCCCCCCTCCAAAAAAAAAAGGCATATTTTGGTTGATCTTAGATTGTGAACTGGCAAAAAAGTATGTGTTTCAAGTTTGACGCAAATTTCTTACTTCTTGGTAGTGTTGTTTGAACGTGTTTTGCAGAACTTGGTGACCTTGTCTTAAAATATTAGGCTTAACAATGTTGTTCTTGTAGCATGTATGGGTCTTTGGGGTGATTATCTCTGATTTGCTCCCCAATTTCTCTCCCTCTTTTATCCACATCATAGACTGGATTTAAGTTGCATATCTTTTACCTGCAGTCTCTTGTCGATGCGGCAATGTTGGAAGAAGATATCAACAATGATGCTTTATGGGACGGAATCCTTGCAAATGGCAATGCATAATTTATGCTTAATTTCGGAACTGTTCTAACATGCAAAATCTTCTTTTGCCTTTGTAGGGTGACTAGATCAGAATAGAGCTTTTGATTGTATTCATGTAAAGCTTTTACCTCGCGCATGAACATGGGTTGTCATGTATGTACTTTGTGTGCGTGTATATAAGATACATATATAAAATAATGACACAAAAGTAGAGAGATATTCAGACATAAACTTTTGAGATGTATATGCTAGAATTTTCTCTAGAATTCTGAAGATGAATCTTGGTGATTTTTGTTACATGGAACTTTTATATATGCGCGGAAATACAATGAATCAGACATGATTATTGTCATTGGCATGGGAGGTTTCTTTTGAGGGGTTTGAATATACAACTTTTTTCTAGCCAAAGAGATTGGATTCATGGTGTGAATGCCAAAAATGCACTAAACAGAGTGTGATAAATTAATGGTCGAATTTAATATAATCTGGAAATAAACAACGGAAAAAAAAAAAGTTGAACAAAGTGAAAAAGTGCTGGTAATGTGTTCTTGGGAAAGCTTATGGCAGATTACGGTGGAAAGATATCATCAGCCATGCTTTCGGTGCTCCTTTCTTGTGTTGTCAGTTACTCAATAAATTAGTAAAAAAGTAAATTTAAAAAAAATTTAAAAAAAAAAAATCCCAATTCAGCTATCTTATCTTACAACTACCCGGTTATTTAGGGGGGAAAAAACACACACACATCACTGCTCGGTTACCAAGGGGTTTGCTTTGCTTTACAAGTTGGGACAGAGATATATAAACTTTCAACTTTCAAGTTTGGAATGTTTGTCGGTGGATCGTTGTCATGCATGCAAGGAATTCATTAAAGTTTTTCAAGTTTATTATAAAATATATTACATTAAAATATATGCAAATTTACAGCCTTAAATATTGAATCCAATAGAAAAGTATTTATGGCAACGTATCGCCATAAATACACTTTTTCTTTACCGTATAGCCATTGACGCATGGTATAAAAAGATATCTGCATAGAATTCTATTTTAATTGAAACATATTCCATCAATAATGAGACCTTTGTTAGTTTTTAATGAAATGATGAGAGAGATGCAACTGGCATCAAAGGTAATAAAGATATCTTAACTAGGTTGGCACCATTTTACAGTCTCATCTTATATCAGGATCCTAACTTTATTTATTAAATAAATGAAAAAAAAAAATCAAAATACAGATAATGAAAGTAGCAACCCCTGCTAAGAGCAATAAAACCCTCAAATCTAAATAAAAAACAAGCATCCTAGATCTTTCTTAGTTATTAGATATATCTTTTTTTAAATAAATAATAATGACAAAAGACAATATGTGTATCAAGACGTTTCAATTAGGTCGACATTTGTTTAAAAATTTTATTATTTACCCATCCTACATGAAATTACTAATAAAAAGACACAATAAAATTAGACGAATAAGATAAGTAATTAAAAAAAAGAGAGAAAATACATAAACTACCCTAGACTGCCATCTTATAGGATATCTTATATAGGATTATGTTGAGATTACGTGTACGGTGTACAAAAAAACGTATAGTAGCATTTTGATCTAAAACAAAACAAAACAAATTAAACAAGAAAGGCGAAAAAAAGAAAAAGAAAAAGAAACTAGAAATAATACTAGCATGCATGGCATCTGCGATCAATGTACATGCCAAAATGTGCAAATAAGTATTTAACCATAAAAAAATTCAGAAAGACCGCAAAATAATTCAAATCTTCATTTTTTTTTTAATCCTCAAATAAGGATATTATGTTATCAGACATACAAAGTTATTGAATTATATATATATATATATAGAACAAAATAAATACTCATTTTAGGTACCGTTATGCTCATTGGTGCTCTCTCAACTACTTAAATTACTAACTAAATAAATAATAATAATACTATGTAACACAAGAATAAAGATTAGAACTTTAAACATAATTAATTAGGACCTTATACGACAAAAAACACGCAAGAACCCTAATATTATCCTAACCCTAATATGAACCTCTCTTAGAACTTGAGAGTGATCTCACTTCCATTGCTCTCTTCTCCATCTTCTCTCAGTGCAGCCAACCCTTTCCGCTCTCCGCCGCCGTTCTCCCCGCTCTCGCCCTTCCAGCTGCTGCTCTCCGACTTGCCGTCCTCGATGCTCTCCGACCGGTCCCCGGCCTCTCGGACATCCGACTCCGGCGAGCTGTGCGTCTGTGACGTGGCCTTGTACACGTGGAGCTGGTGGTGGAGCGCGTGGTGGTGCAGCTGGTGGTGGTGGTGGGTCATCGGCTGCGCCGGCCCCGGTGCCGGCGAGGCGTAGAAGTCTTGGGGGACCGTCGGGGCGCAGTAGTGCGGCGGCGCATGGGACGCCGGGTGCGGGCTGTAGAGGCCTGCTGGGGCACCGCCGTGGGCCGCGGCGGCGGCGCTGGCGTACTCCGGAGGAACCCAGATGCCTCCCAGCACCACCAGCTGCGGTGCTGGTGGTCCTCCTGATTGTGGGCATGTATTTGGTCGTCTAGTGTGCAGCCTGTATTTCTGAGAACCAAAAATGAAAAAAGATATAGTTAATTGTATGCAAATATTTTTCTTTTTTCTTTCTATTTTTTTTCTTCTTGCTGTTGCTTCTCAAACCAGTATGAAGAAATGGAAATTCGAAAGTAAAATGGTACTAATAAAATTTGAAAAAATGTATATCAACATATAGAAGTTATTTTTTAATGTATAACAAAGAGATATTTGAAAAAATGTACTAAAGAAGTTATGCAACTATATATCTACATATAGTATGTGGGTCCAAAATAAAATTATGTAATTTTGTTCAAAATGAAAGGAAATTTATAACATGTATAATATTAAAAACTATTTCACCATATACATACATACATATATATATGTATTATGTACATTCAGACTGTCATAACAAAAAAGTGCACAAAACAGTTAGACAGTACATACAAAGGCTTTTTTCATGACTTGCATGTCGGGGAGAGAGAGAGAGCTATAGAGAGAGAAAAAGATATATATACACACACACACACACCTGCAAATGGCTTTTAACTTCATCATTGGTCAAGCCCTCAACCTTCATGAGCTCCCTGATTTGTTTGGGAGTGGCAACTGTTTCCAATATTGAACCCAAACAGAAAATTTTATCAAACACTTTATAACAAAAACTAGACCAAAATAATCAATAATAATAATATTCTTGACAAATTGACAATAACTATCATTAATTGAACAGACAACCAAGAAATATTTAACAACATTATTTTCTGATTATTTTGAGTAATGCCCGTTTAATTAACGTTTCGAATAATTACTATTTGATCATTATTTCTATTTTAGTAATAGCATACCTTGAGAACCACCAAGCATCTGAAGAGCATTCACAAATCTCCGGTGCAAGTCCGGCGACCAACACCTCCTCGCCTTTCTGTGAGTTTGATTGGTGGTAGTAGTAGTACTAGTTGTAGTGTTAGACCCGGTATTTGTATTAGTATTACTAGTATTATTATTATTATTATTATTATTTGTTTGTCCTTCCGATATATTTCCATTAATTCCTTTTCCTTCCATATTACCAAGAACTTTGCCACAATTTTCCCTCCTAATCAGCCCATTTTCCACACCCTCGGAGCACTTCTTGTCCTCCACGGTGGCGGTGGCGGCGATGTCTTTCTCCACGGAGACGAGGGCCAGCTCCGGCAGCGGCCTGACCGGGCACGTGGTGTTGCGGTCCTTGGAGAAGGGAAGGAAGGCTCCGCCGTTTCTCTGCTTACTGTCCAAGGCTAGCTTGGGGCTCATGTTGAAGGTTATGTTATGGTCTGTCGGTTGGTGGTCTTTTTGAGATGTGTTGATAGTTGTACCATTTGTGGTGGTTTGTGGTTTGGTTCCGTCACTAGTTTGGCTCCATAGTTGGGCAGATGTCATCCAGTTCGCCTTGTCGGATGTGTTCGTGGTCTTTTCCAAGCCGCCGCCTTCGGAGCTTGAAGTTTTTAAGGGTATGAATTCTTCAAGAACTGGCCTAATTGGCCCTAATTGGTTATTTGCTCTATACGCTTGTAGTTGTTGCCTCGAAGATTCCATAGCTAGTTATTTACATATATAAATATCCAAAACAAAGAAAAATGTTAATATCGATTTGATATGGTAGAGATGAAACGAAAATTAAAGGAACTAAGGCAAAAGATCAAAAGCATAACATTTGAAAATGGAAGATGAATTTCTTGATTTCTTATATATACATATATATATATATATAAATACACACACACATAATGTATATAAATAATTTAGAAAATGACTGCCCGCTTTGGATTTGGTGCAATGAAGTTAACAAATAAAGTTGCAACAAATGGAAAGGCATGTTGTTGTTAAATTATATTCCAGCTCTCACTTCTATAAATGTAAAAGCTAGCTATAGACAAAGAAAAAGATTTGGAAAGCTAATTAAAAACATCATACATGAATGATGAACATTAGACAACATCAAGATACACACACACACACATATATACATATATAGAGGTTTCGTTAAATTTTTACAAGTTTTTCTTAATAATGCATGGCATGGAAGTTATAAAATCATCAAACACATATGATACTACATGTGTGTGTGTGTGTGTGTGTGTGTGTGTGTGTGTCTATATATATATATATATATATGAATATAAAAGGTGATATGTTTACGTACCATTGGTGAGAAGTTGCATGCAGAGAGGCAACTCACGCTTGAAGGCATCGATCTTAAGGCGTTCTTCTTCAAGACGAGAGAGAAACTCTTCGAGCTTGTGAGTCTGATCGGCTGGCTGTACTTCTGCGAATGATTTCAGAAGCATCGAATAGCTGTGATGAGGCTTGCAATCCAAAGATAGCTCCGATGGAGACGCCATTTTTGCTCCTTCTGTTTCTGTTTCTGTTTTTAACGTTAGGTTTGATCTCGTATATGTTTTTTTTTTTCTTTCAGGGAAAAGAACAAAACTATGTTTTTTTCATTAATATGGTCGCGTAACAACAGCGTTATGTGGGAACAAACAGGGGCAAAAGATAGTGTTTGGCTTCTTTCCAAGTTTGATGAGCAAGATCAGATGTTAGAGAGAGAAAGAGAAAGAGGAGAGAGACAGAGAGAAAGGGAAGGTATGTTGTTTGTGAGCACAATGAGGATCCGAGTGAGGATCGTCTTCTTTTTAGGGGTGAGTTCAAGGGGAATAAAGGGGAGAGAGAGAGAGAGAGAGGAAAAGAAAAAGGCAAAGGGATAAAGAAGGATGGTAACTTCTTGCAAAGAACAAAGGGCAAAACAAAAGCCAAAAATATGAGAGAGAGAGAGAGAGAGAGAGAGAAGGGAATCAAGGTGTCTGACAGTAGAGGGTCATGTGCTAAGGACCTGGTTTTTGAGGCCTCTCTCTCTCTTTCTCTCTCTCTCTCTCTCTTGAGAGTAAATAGTAGTAATCTTTGGTACGAAATTCAAATTCACCCAAAAAAATAAAAATAAAAATAAAAATAAAAATAAAA
>JAFMPE010148708.1:0-20990 GCA_024759925.1 Ficus religiosa
CGGCGTAAAATTTGAGTATAAAAGGTTTAGTAATTTGTAGAACTTTTGGGTTTATTTGTGTTGTTGTGGATTTGATGATTGCGAGAATCATGATTTTGGAATATGATTGTTGTTGTGGTTTTGAAAGGTTTTGAATATGTTTTTGTTGAATATTTTTGATATTGGTGAATATTTTAAAATTGAATTGAAGAAGAAGATGATGAACAAGAGGATCCAAAAAATTTGGACGACTAGTAGCTATCTTTTCTCTTTTTTTTTTTTTTTTCCCTCTATTAAACATTTACTGAACATTCACTGTATGTATTATCAATCAAATTTTATTACCTTTTATGTATTGTGTGGATTTTGTATTGTCGTTACTTAATATTATATGTATTTATTTTTTAAAAATTAAATTCTATATCGGAAGTAAAAGTTAAAACTATTAAAAGTAAAGCCAGTAAATATGAAATAAATAAATATCAACGAAAAATCCGTTAAAAAATTAATATGAAATTTAACAAATATATATTATATTACTTTATATTTTTAAAAAAATTTAAAATCTTAAAAAAAAAAAAAACATTTTAGCGACGACACATTTACACAAGTCATCGCTAAATATGCACGCCATGTCATACTTTTCCAATTTTTAGCAACGACAATTTAAATATGTCATCACTAAATCATGTCGCCACATCAGTTTTTCACACTTTTTAATGATGACAATTTAAACAAGTCGTCACTACATATTGATGTCACGTCATTTCTTGTCATTTCCCTGTGGCAAACAACAACAACATTTTCTCTGTTATAACGACAGCGTGTCATTACTGTAATGGACATTGTAACCATCGCTATAAATTTTTTAGCGACGGATTTATAGTGACGACATGTCGTCATTGTTTATTTTTTAGCGACAATAGTTAAACCTTTACCGATGATGATGCTGAAAAGCTTTATTCTTGTAGTAAAATATAATAAAATAAAATATGCTAAAATTGCATCTATTCGTTAATAGGAAACGTCAGTTACAAATAAACAAAACCGGGCACCGCATAAGTAGTCAAGTAATCATGACAAAATTTTTTTTTTCCATTATATTTTTATTAAAATTCAACTATAGTAATTAGATATATTATTCTAACAAATTGACATTGTTGGACAGGCCAATACATTGACCCAACAGCCAATGTCTGTGATAGACAACTAGAGTGACATACACCGTCACGGACCAACTGCGTTAAACCCCAAGCAAAGCAGGCTTTTATAAGTATTTCAATTTATAATTTTTCCTAATTCAAATTATATTTCTAATGACATATGTTTCTATTTTTCTAATATGCTTGTAAAACCAATTGCGTAGACTTTGATGGATGAGGAGAGAGCAATCACTACAATAAAAGTGGGATTACACGACGGAGATTAAACGATGGTTTTATAAAATCATCGTGTAAACTTCGGATTACATGACAGTTGTTTTAAAATCGTTGTGTAATCCGGAGATTACACGACGGTTCGATGGAACTGTCGTGTAATCTACCCGTATGGAGGATTACACGACGGTTTCAAGAACCGTCGTGTAATCCAGGGTAGATTACACGACGGTTCTTCAAGAACCATTGTGTAATCCTCCACCCGAGGAGGGATTACACGACGGTTTCAAGAACCATCGTGTAATCCGGGTAGATTACACGACGGTTCTTCAAGAGCCGTCGTCTAATCTACCCGGATTACAAACCGTCGTGTAATCCCTAGGATCACACGACGGTTCTTGAAACCGTCGTGTAATCCCTAGGATCACACGACGGTTCTTGAAGAACCGTCGTGTAATCTACCCCGGATTACACGACGGCTCTTGAAATTGTCGTGTAATCCTCCTCGGGTGGAGGATTACACGACAGCTCTTGAAGAACCGTCGTGTAATCCCCCAAAAAATTTGAAAATTTTAAATTTTCATGCTTTGAAATCCGTGCGAAAACCTAATGCTTAAATACACTCTAAACTTCATTCTCTTCATTTTTTCCGTCGCTCTCACCCTTTCTAGACACCGAAAAGCTTTTTCTTCATTTCTCTCACCACCTCCTTCGCCCACCCGCCGCCGCCTTCGAGTTAAATTCCGGTCAAGCCGCCGTCATCGCCACCGCCGACCATCTCTCTCTCTCTAGGTGTGGCCATGCACTATACTTGGCAAAAAAGCAAGGTGCATGTTTTCATATCTAAACTTTTTGTTGTCTAACAAATATATGAACAACCCACGCTTAATAAATCCGATCTATATAAGTATTTTGAGTTATTTGAATGTCTTTTTGTTGTTGTTATTTGGATTGGAATGTAATGTGAATGGATTTGGCACTTTACATCCAATGTTTAACACGGGTTGTTTTTTGCCCACCACATGCTCGATGAAATGCCAAAATGGTTTTTTTTGTTGGTTAATGATATGAAAATTGATTAATGTAGAGTGTCTACAGTTTTTTAGTTGTTACTCTAAGTTTTTGTGAATGTTGTGGACGGTTTTGGTGCATATTGTGGACGGTTCTCGCTAAAAACCGTCCGATAATGTGTTCATTACACAACGGTTTTAGCAAAAAACCATCGTGTAATGCCTAATCTCGTTCAAAAAACCCAAAAAAAAAAATTTTTTTTTAAGTGGGATTACACGATGGTTTTGACTAAAAACCGTCGTGTAACGAGGCACATTACACGACGGTTTTTGGCGAGAACCGTCGTGTAATATAGCAAATTACACGACGGTTTTGGTAAAAACCATCGTGTAATCCCGAAAAAAAAATTTTTTTTTTGGGTTTTTTGAAAGACAAAAGGCATTACACGACGGTTTTAGTCAAAAACCGTCGTGTAATGTAGGTAAATTGCCATTTTTTGCTGCTATATTTCTTGTTTCGACGACGGTTTTTAACCGTCGTGTAACATTGAGATACCACAACTGTTATATTACTGTCGTGATATCTTCGACGACGCTGGATTACACGACGGTTGTATAACCGTCGTGTAAACTTTACACAACGGTAAATAACCGTCGTGTAATCAACAATTTTTACGAGTGAATCCAGATGACAGAATTTGCTTCTAGTTCATCGGGACAGGCAGTTAACGAGGAGGGAATTTTGCCGTATGTCCTGGGTTTGTGTAAAGGGCATAGGATGGGAATAGGCCCCAGACTCCTGCGGAGGATCGGCTCAGGTGTTTTTGCATCCTCTAAATCCCAGTCGTACAAGTTCCCCCATGCATACGTGACTGGATGAATAGGTAGTAGAATCAAATGAAGATGTAACGATCAGATGAGGATGATGCAGGTGATGTCTGTTAGAAAATATATATAGAGCGTAAACAACGAACAAGTGAATTCAAATAGAATATAACAAAAAATGATTACACCAAAACTCGACCTTAACTCAAAGAAACAACACAAATAAGATTGTCGAAGCATGTGAGACACGCTTTCCTTAAAACAAATTCGTCCCCTCCGGTTAGTGCACAAGACTTCAACGGACGTCTGTCTCTCAGGATACAACGATGAACAACGGTAGTCTAGCACGATCGAAAACCACTCCCGGTGAACTTGAAACCAAAGCCTTCCTTCTATCACCAAAACTCAAAAAACCGAACACCACTAGAAAACCACAAGAAAGAAAAACAAGAAGAAGAGAATCTGTGATGTGTGTTCAAGTGTGTGATTTCAAGCTTGTGGAGGCCTCTTTTTATAGGCTCAAGGATGGGGTGTTACAAAACCGAAATTTAATTTCGTTTAATTTCTGAATTTAATCATCCACTAAAGCAGCCCATTTAACTCTTGGAATATGAACAGATGAAGACTGTTTATATTCTAAAATAAATCCAGAATTGTGTTGGAAGGAAAAAAAAATTCCAAAACAAAGCCTGTATGAGGGAAAGCTCGACGAACCGACATTCACGTTACCTACGTTGTGCGGGCACACATATTGGGTCCCTAAGCCACCAGGGCTGTAATTTGCACCCCCCCTGCGCATAAGAGAGCATCTTGGGTTCACCATCTTACCTAAATCCAAAAGTGCAAATCCTTATAAAGTCTACCCCTCTACGTGTGAGAGAGCATCTTGGGTTTACAATCTTACCCAAGTCCAAAAGTGCAAATCCTTATAAAGTCCATCAAGCTTCCATGTCTAAGCAATGTGAGACTCCACATATATAAACAACTTTCCAACAAAATTCTTATTCCAATGGCTATATTTTGAGCATCAATTTCTCATTCATCCGAATACCATTTTGAGTGTATAAATATATGATTTTGATCTCCTCACAATGGAGAACGCAAATCCACCAAGATTCATTAACTCTATTAAGTGGATCCCACTCAAATTTGGACCTCAAAATGGTTTAAAAACCATTTTTCTAACAATCTGCCACATGAATGAAATTGACCAATGACGAGGGAAAACAAAAGACACTGCACGGTGATAGAGTTCTACAGTTAACATCTGTATAGGATAGGTAGGTGTTAACCTTTGAACCTTCCCTTGTGAAAATATACTTACTTTATTGGCTGATCAGTAGACGCATTGTCCTTGAACTATTCTGCTATTTGTGTAAACGATAGTATACCTCACACAGATATTTTTCTGATGTAGTTTTAGTTCTCATGGTTATGTCCATTTTGGCCGTGGACTTCGTCTTGGTTCTACAAGAGTTTTAAAGAATTGAGCCTTAGCAATTCTTCTTTGAAGCGGCCCCACTTCTCTCTCACATAGGTGATTTCTTAATCAAGAGTATCCCGCATTACTTCGCTCGGATTCCCTATGCTTATCATTAAAAGCATAGCTTAACCTATCTCGTACGAGTATCACTGTTTTCATCACAGGAATGAGCTAGAGGGTACCCCCACAGTGATTCTACTCGGTCTATACAGTTTAGTTATCCCATTGAACCTAAATCTTGGGATCTCCAGTCAACTAGGTTGGGTTTCCACTGTTACGTATTATATCGTGGCCTTAAGTCCCATTCCCCTTGATGATTTCTCAACTAGATCTCTATTTAACCCTTTGGTTAATGGATCCACAATATTTTCTTTTGACTTTACATAGTCAATTGTTATGATTCCAGTTGAGATTAATTGTCTAACTGTATTGTGTCGATGACGAATGTGTCTTAACTTACCGTTATACATGACATTCTGTGCCCTGCCAATAGCAAATTGACTATCACTATGTATTCATATTGCAGGCACAGGTTTCGGCCATTCTAGAATATCTTCTAAAAACTGTCGTACCCATTCAGCCTCTTCGCCGCTTTTATCTAAAGCTACAAACTCAAATTCCATCATGGATCTGGTTATTACTGTCTTCTTAGAAGATTTCCACGATACTGCTGCACCTCCCAAAGTGAATACATATCCACTAGTGGCCTTAGAATCCTGTATATCAGACATCTAGCTTGCATCTGAATATCCTTCTAGAATAGCAGGAAATCTAGTATAATTGTAGATGCGGTTTTTCTACAGTCAAAATTTAACAGAGAGTTAATGTCGATGTTAAAACAAACAGTTGAATGGGCCCTTGGAAATCGTTATTGAAACTCATAAAGCAAAATAATATGAAAATAATCAAAAAATAAAAGTCAAAGAGAGAGAGAGAACACCAAGATGTAGAGAGGTTCACCAATTGGGCTACGTCCTCTGTGGATTTTACGTATTCACTATGTATGGGTATTCTTAAGTACAAAAATGATTTCTAGGTACGTTAATGTTTTCTGGGTATGTTTTGGCAGAATAACAGTATGCGAATTCAGAGAGAAAAAGATCCCCCTTTCTGAAGGGGGTCCTCCTCTCTTTATAGAGGAAGGACCCATAACTGATGTTGAGGGGTTTTTCCCCTTGTTGTCCTATGGGGACACCTGTCTTGATACAAACACGGCAGTTATTTTATGTTCCATAGATCATGGGCTTAATGGTTATTAATATGCTCTCTTTTGCCAGTTATGAATGGTCAGTTATCATAATGGTGTGACACATTATCGTCGACATTGAGTTCGACGGTTATGGAGAGTATAACCATATATAAGCTTTGTTGGATACGAACGACGAATGACGAGTGGAACATAAAGCTTTGTCCTTATAATCTATCGTTCGCTACTGGTAAAGTCGGTGGACGAAAGATCAATTTTGATCTGTTAATTCGACGTTCGATGCCTAACTTTGAATGACTCGAATTACCATTGGGCCTGGCCCAGTTATGTGAGCTATATATATTTGTTATTTGTCTTCTAGAATTAATTGGGTCCGGCCCAAATAAGAAAGCATTAGAATCAAGAGTTCATCGTTCGTTAAATAAACTGTTGAAACTAACGTTGTTAATAGGAAGACGAAGTCTAACCCCAACAGATAGCCCCCCACTCAATCGAGTAATGGATTCTGGATAGAGTGTATGATACTTAACGATGGTCACATCAGTCATGGTTGAATCAGACTAGGGAAATCCGAAGACTGATAAATCGATCAATGGGAAGTCTCAAGCCCAATGGAATATATGCTTTGGATACACGAGGCACGTGTCGAGTGGTTGTATCATTATGACATTTTGAAATTCGTACCGTCGCGATGTAACAGACTCGAGCTATCGTATCTGAGATTTTCAGGATTCGCGCCGTTGTGTTGTATGAATTTTTGAGTGGGAATTTGAAGAGTTGCGTGACATAAACCGTTTGATCAAGCCTTTCCTGAACAATCAGGACCGTTGGATGTACTACGAAGCTATATAACCCTTCGTATTCCCATTTTCCTTTTCTTATTTCTACACGGAGCCTTCAGAAGACCAGAATCTGAGTTTCAAAGTTTTTCAAGTTCTTCGAATTCTCAGGCAAGATCTCTCTTCTTCTTCTCCTTTTTGAGTAATTTTTGCTTTGGTAGAGTTGTTGCTCTATTTCCGAATCTTTCTGTTCAGTTTTTCTGCATTTCTTCTCGAGTGAGTGATTCGGTTGAGAGGTTTTGTGAATTTCTGGGTTTATCCAGTTTGTTGATCTTCGTGTTCATCTCAATCTTTTTGGGATCTCTATTCAAAAGTTTTTTTTTTTTTCCGATCCGAAATTAGTCCATCGTTCGCCCAAAATTCAGTTTATGATCTAATGGATAAGGAAAAGCAACCCATCGAAGATATTGATGTAGAATGGACGACCTCCGATTCAGGCGACAGTAGTTCAGATGACGAAGGACTGATGTTAGCCATCCGTCGTTCGAGGTTCGAACAGGAGTTCCGGCATAACCAGATGGGTGCTGGAACGAGCAACAAGGCTTCAGAAAGAAATCGACCTGTGACAACATCGGGCGAAGCAACACTATCAATTCCCCCCATCGCTCGATTAACGGAGCCACCTCGCTGGCTAAGCACTCAATCTTTTTTATGAACGTCGAACCCTCAATCAATCTTGTCGGAGAGTGACTTGTCAGACATCAGGGGACGATATGGGTTTCTAAACGAGGTTCAACTTCGTTTACCATTCGAGGGCGAACGAGCAGATTCCGTTTCCGAAGGATGGATCTGCATGTACACTATCTACTTCGAATGTGGACTTCGACTTCCACTTCCTCCTCTCCTTGTTCAGACCATGCATCACTATAATCTTGCCATTCCACAATTGATGCCCAATGGAATGAGGGTTTTCTTGGGGCTGATTGTACTGGCAGAAGAAGCGGGCGTCGAGCTTACAGTGGATGACGTTCTTGCCATCTACTACCCTCAAGAAAATTTTAAGGACCATGGGAGGTACTCGGTGTACCCGAGGAGGAAGAAGCAAGTAGTTGGCGAAATGAAGAACGCTGACAGATATTGGCAAGATCGATATTTTTTCATGCATGTGAACAACAAATCAATGGGTGATCTGGCCAATGATTTTTACCCCTTGTGGGGTACCCTTCGTAAGTGTCGAGCGAAACTCTTAAATTCCATTACTACATGTGTCGTGATGCAATTTAGTTGTTTTTTGCAGGAAAGGAACTCAAGAAACCACCGCCCAAGGCTTTATTGTTCGAGGAAAAGTTTGAAAAGTTGCTCGCTGTGCCGAAAAGAGAGTGGGACGAGATACATACTCCTGAAAGGTTTCGAGCGTTGAGCCTGTGGAAGGATTTTATTGAGCTGCCAACAGGTATTGCTAAACGAGTTCCTTCATGGGTCGATTGGTCGTTTATTGTTAGGGGAGCACTGAGGAGACTCTTTGGCACTCCATTGTGGTTTGAGCACCTTACTGACGAAGAGGCTTTGATCGCAGACTTTGCATTGGACTCTTTGGAGATGGAGATTCCTAACCCCAAAGACATAATGGCCAAACGGAGGGCGAAGAAAGAAGCCGAAAGGGCGGCTGCGGCTGCCGCTGCTGCTTCTACAGCGAACGCTAGTCAAAGTCACGAACCGGTGCCCTTCCCTATCATCGAGTGTTCTCCCGAACCTCCTGCAAAGCCTATTTCACCACCCGCCAAGAAGAGGAAGGTGGTCGAAAAGCCCAAAAGGAAAGTTCCAGCTAAGAGGAGCAAAAAATCAAAAATCCCTAGTTCCGATCCGGACGACGAGGGTCCAAGAGTTGAGGTGGACCTACCTCCACGTGTTAGCATTCTGCAGGATAGGCAAACGAGCATTGACATCGTTCGACAGCTATTTACTGATGCGGATGCAGAAATCATGTCTCAAGGTCCACCTCAGAGCCATCTGGATGACATCATGTGGGAAACTATGAAGGTATGAATGTAATTTTTGCATTGCAATCTACATTTCGTAAACTTTCCTCGTTCTGAATATTGTATTTTTATATTGTAGACCAATGTTCGGACGATGGGGCTCTTTTATCGAATGTCCGATAAAGTTGTCGAACAGAGGGATCGATTGAAAGATCTAGTGGAAAAGGATAATGCTCATGGAGAGAAGTTGCTTGACATCGAATGTAAGTTCGAGGAGGTCAAGGCTGGCGCTGAGGGACTGATGTCTGAGCTTCAGAAGTCCATGGATGTAGTAAGGGAGGGCACGTCTGCAATGGAAACCTTGGCGAAGAGTTTTGATGAAGCACATGCTAAAATCAAATCTATCGAGGTTGAAAACGTAGCGCTCGCCACTCAAATTCTAAATGCATTCGAAAAGGCTACCGTTAAGGCTAGATATGACATCCTGAAGGACTATAAAGTGGGGCTCCTCGACGAAACTCAAATTAATTAAGAGATTGAGATGTTCGAGGAAGATTATCCTGAAAAAGTCAGGAGTTTATCTTCTATTCCTGTATCAGCACCGACAGAGGTCGGGCCTTCGAACGTCGAGCAACCAGCTGAGGCCAATCCTTCTGAAACTCATGATGTGTAAGAATAGATCTTTTTTTCTTTTTTTGTTTGTCAAGTTTCTGCGAACATTTTCTTTATTTCTGAATTGTAAAGACAATTTAATTTGTTAATCGAAAATTCTTGTATGATATTGATGTGATTTTTTCGATAACTTTGCACGATTTTGATTTGTAATGCTCGAACGTCGAGAGTAATGTACAAATTCTGAGTGTAAATATCGACCTTAATTCGTAATAAACGAATGTTGAATATAATTCGTACTGGACGAATATCAAGCATAATATCAAACGTTCAAAGAACACATTTTTGATTAGGAAAAATAGCTGAACTCATTCAGATGTGATGAGCTGCCTACGTACCTAGAGTTTAGGGATCAAGCCATTCGTAGTTCAGTTGAACAGTGGGATTGTGATATATTTTTGATTGGATTCGTACAAACATATACGAGCTGCCTACGTACCCAGAGTTTGGGGATCAAGTCGATCGTAGTTCAGAGCGTCTTCATGCGTAGACCTACGTGTTCGATATCGCATCGAACGTTCGACGTAATGGATCTAGCCTTTACAAAAATTTATTCTAAAGAAAAAATTACAAGTTTTGATAAACTGTAAAAAATAAACAAAACAGAAAATAACGAACTACACATAGTACTTTCGCAAGTGATGCGAATTCCAACTGCGAAGAACTTCCACTCCATCGCTCGTCTCCAGACGGTAGACACCTGGTCGAATAACCTTCAGAATCCTGTAAGGACCTTCCCAGTTTGCTCCCAACTTCCCTGCGTTTGGCTCGGCAGTATTCTGGAATACTTTCCGTAATACGAGATCTCCTTCATTAAAAGTTCGGGGATGAACTTTAGAATTGTAATACTTCGCCGCTGATTACTGATAGCTTGCCATACGAATCAGGGCTTGATCTCGTCGTTCGTCTAGAACATCCAGATTGTCGCTGAGCATTTCTTGATTCTGACTCTCGTTCTCAAAAGCCAATTGTCACCGGAGTGTAGGAACACCAATCTCTACTGGGATAACAGCTTCAGCACCAAAGGTCAACAAGAATGGAGATTCTCCGTTCGCTCTTCGTGGGGTTGTCCTGTATTCCCAGAGTACGTCATGAAGTTCATCTGCCCATCACCCCTTTCGAGCTTCAAGCTTCTTTTTTGAATTCTGAATGATCGTTTTATTTATTGCCTCTGCTTGTCCATTCCCTTGGGGATACCTTGGGGTAGAAAAGCTAAGCTCGATGTTCCATCCGTTGCAAAATTTTCTGAAGCTGCCCGAAATAAATTGTGATCCATTATCCGTGACGATCTCCTGAGGCACTCCAAATCTGCAAATAATGTTCTTCCAAATAAAGCTTTCGACGTCCGAATCCTTAATGTCCGCAAATGCTTCTGCTTCAACCCACTTTGTGAAATAATCAGTGAGTACAAGCAAATATTTACGTTGACCGCTCGCCCTTGGCAGTGGACCCACTATATCCATCGAATACTTCATGAACGGATATGGAGATGCGATGCTTGACAATCGTTCTGACGGTTGATGGAAAATGGGGGAGTGTCTCTGGCATTTGTCGCACCGTTTGACAAACTCTTCGCTGTCTTGAAGCATAGTGGGCCAGTAATAGCCTTGACGCTTGACTTTGTTGCATAATAATCATCCCCCAGAGTGATTGCCGTATTTGCCTTCATGAACTTCCTTCAGAACGTAGGTAGCTTCTTTATCGTCAAGACATCGAGCATAGGGGCCGTTGAACGAGCGTCGAAAAAGCATATCGTTGATCAGTGAAAACCTTGCAGATTTGGTCTTAACTTTCTGAGCTTCCTGCTTGTCTTCCGGTAAAACTCCTTCCTTCAAATAAGCAACAATGGGTGTTCTCCAGTCTTCGAGAACTTCATCGGTGACGATCGAGGATTCGACCTGGATGCTGGGCTCTACAATAAACCCGATTGGAATGCTTCGACGTAAGTGTGGATCTGAAGTAGAACCAAATGAAGCAAGGGCGTCTGCTTGTGTATTAAGGTCTCTCGACACTTATACTATCGAGTATCCTTTGAAATGCTGCAGAAGCGAACGAACAACGTTCAAATATGCTTCCATCCTCGTATTCTTGGCTGCGTATTCTCCAAGTACTTGGTTCACTATGAGTTGTAAGTCACTGCAGATCTTCAGACGTCGAGCCCCCAGTGTCTTCATTAAACGTAGTCCAGCAATTAAGGCTTCATACTCTGCCTCATTGTTCGAAGCGTTAAACCCCAAGCGAAATGACTGCTCAATTATCTCCCCCTCAGGGGACTTATAAAATACTCCCACTCCAGATCCCTTGACGTTTGATGCTCCGTCCACCATGAGCATCCAGTAGCATTCTTCTTCAGTGTTTGTTATTAAAGGATCTGATGTGAGTTCAGCTACGAAGTCTGCAAGTACTTGTGATTTCAAACTGGTTCTCACCCGATACTCGATATCAAATTCACTCAATTTGACCGCCCATTTTGTCAAGCGTCCAGATAAATTAGGACTATGTAGGATGACACGAAGAGGATAAGTGGACAATACAACTATCGAGTGTGATTGGAAGTATGGCCTTAACTTTCTTGCTGCAGTAATGAGAGCTAAAGCTAACTTCTCAACCACCGGGTATCTTGTCTCTGCATCGAGTAATGACTTGCTGATGTAATAAACTGGTAATTCGCCGTTCGAGTCTCGGACAAGAACAGCACTTACTGCATCTTCTGTTATAGATAAATAAAGAAAAAGGCTCTCTCCGGTTACTGGTTTGGACAAAATTGGAGGGGATGACAAGTATTTTTTGAGCTCATTAAAGGCATGCTGACATCGTTCGTTCCACTCAAATTTTTTGTTCCCCTTGAGCAACTTAAAGAATGACTGGCATTTGTCGGTCGATCGAGAGATGAATCTGTTCAGAGCTGCAATTCTTTCAGTCAACTTTTTGACTTCTCGTTTATTCTTTGGTAAAGGCATGTTGATCATTGCTCGTATCTGGTCAGGGTTTGCTTCAATACCGTGCTGCGTCACGATATAGCCTAAGAACTTCCCAGATGATACACCAAAAGAGCATTTGGAAGGATTCAAACGCATGTTGTGTTGCCTAAGTACCGAGAAGCACTCCGAAAGGTGACCAATGTGGTCCGCAGCATTCAACGATTTGACCAGCATATCATCTATGTAAACCTTCATCGTTCGACCGAGTTGGTCAGTGAACATCGCGTTGACAAGCCTCTGATAGGTAGCACCTGCACTCTTCAATCCGAAAGGCATAACTTTATAGCAATATATTCCCATCTCCGTGATAAAAGCTGTCTTCTCTTGATCGTCGGGATGCATAAGGATCTGGTTGTATCCTAAAAATGCGTCCAAGAAATAGAGCAATTCATGTCCGGCTGTTGCATCAACCAGTCGATCGATGTGTAGAAGGGGGAAACTATCTTTCGGGCAAGCCTTGTTCAGATCGGTGAAGTCGATGCAGACTCTCCACTTCCCATTCTTTTTCTTCACAATAACAACGTTCGCTAACCAGTCCGGGTACAATCCAGCCTCGATCAACTTTCGCACATCATCATTCACTGTCTTATTACATTCGATCCCGAGTTTCCTTCGTTTCTGCTTCACTGGCTTATGGCTAGGATCGACATTGAGTCGATGAGTTGTTACATCCGGGTCAATACCTGGCATGTCATCGTGTGACCATGCGAAGCAGTCAAGATTACCTTGAAGGAATTTCAGAAGGTCATTGCGAGCAGTGGAATCAAGCATCGAGCCGACATTAATAGTTCGTTCTGGGCGGTCTGGATCGATCTGAATTTCATCGAGTTGCTCTATATCTGGCTGGACTTGTTCGCTCGATTTCTTCTCCTCTAGTTGCTATAACTGGTCGCTCTTCTTCATTTTCAAGGAGTGCAGATAATAGGTTCGAGCTACTTCTTGACTTGCCTTGATTTCCCTAACTCCTCTCTTCGTAGGGAATCTGATACGTTGGTGATAGGTAGATGGTACTGCCTTCATTGCATGAATCCATGGCCTGCCAAGGATTATGTTGTAAGCAGAAGGGTAGTCTAAAACCAAAAAGGTGGTTAACTTGTTCTCTCCTGCCGCAAAGACAGGAAGTTTGATCTTTCCAACAGCAGCAGTCGATTCTCCATTGAAACCTGTCAAAACGGTCGTCAAACTTTCAATGTCCGATTCTGACAGTTCCATTTCCTTCAGAGTTGAAAGGAAAAGAACATCTGCTGAACTTCCATTATCGACTAGAATTCGACCGACTTCACAATTCGAAACATTTAACGTTAAGACTAACGCATCATCATGAGGCCGACTAAGATTAGTTGCCTCGCTGCTATGGAAACTAATGGAATGCTCGACAAGATCATCGGGGAGAGTTGATGCGATCGGCTGCGTTGCCTTCCTTAGATGAGACTTAACCGCAGTGACTGTTTCTCCACTGTAAATCGAACCTCCACAAATTACGCCTATTGTTTTTCGAACTGGTGGTGGTGATGGCATTTCTTCGATTTGCTGGACCACTATCCGTTTCTTGGTCTCATTTCCAAGTCCATATGTCTCTCTGCCCTTGTCGGTTAGGAACTCTCGAAGGTGGCCTTTTTTCAATAGCTCGGCCACTTCTGCCCGTAGTGCCCTGCAGTCTATGGTATGATGACCATGATCTCTGTGGAACTCACAGTATTTGCTTGTGTCTCTAGCTGGGTTCTCGGGCAGCTTCTTTGGCCAAGTTACAAAATCCTGTCGCTTTAGGTGAGCGATGAGTTCCGAGGGGCTTATACCGAGAGCATATTTTGGCGATGAGAGTGGACGCTTGTGATCATGCCTTGTAGGTCATTCGACACGGCATTCACTTCGACGTAATGGGCCTAGACGTTCTCGTCAGACCCACATGACCACCTACTACAGTATAAACACGTTGTCCAATCAACCAACATCCCAACCGGAATGCTTGATGATATGATGTGCAAGCTATTCGCTCAGAGCTTGAAGGGGACAGCGTTGAGATGGTTTTGTAATCTTCCTCCAGAGTCCAGCGATTCTTTTGATGAACTTTCTATGGAATTCATGAAGAGTTACTCTGTTCACATATGATCTTTTCTCGTTCTTCACGTGACTTTGCTACTTCTTCCCTTGTTCGGGCTAGATCTCGTTCAATTCGTTCGTTTTCCTCCTCCAGTTCGATAAAACCTTTTGCTCGACGTAAAGCATCTTGAATTGTCGGTGGATACCTGGTACAGATCTCGTTTTTAAATAATGATCTATGTCTTAATCCTTTCTTTAGAGCCTCTCTTGCCGTTCCGTCATCTAACCCTGAAATCTCCGATATTGCTTTACTGAAGCGCTTGATATAAGCGTGGAGTGATTCATTCGGACCTTGTACAACGCTCTATAGATCCTTCGTTGTCTTTCCATCGAATCTCGGAAAGGAGATTGCTGCCGAACTTGGGAGTAATAGTGTTGGTAATGCGACTAGAAAGTAGCATTTCTCTGACTCCACGAGCTAGATCATCGAACCCTGGTGTAGACGTGGTGGCTCGGTGTATTTGAGAAGAGAACCGTTGTTCCATTTGAGCCTCCAACGTTCTCATTTCTTCTGCCATGATGCTTCGCATCATGTCTTCGACGTCTATTGCTCCTCGTAGTATGGGACCTTCTGGAGATGGTGGTAAATCGGGCGTCGAACGATAGATAGGAGTGTTGTGCTATCTTAAATCGAACTGTCCTGTTCGGTGTTGCTGTTGCTGTTGCTGTTGCGCTCGCCTCCCATTCTCTGTGGTTAGATTCCCGGGAGTTGTCAGAGGTTGCATGGGTGCCACGGGGCTGTGTGCAGTGTTCCTTACCCCTTGAGGATAATATGGAGTGGCTTGCTGCCAGCCCCCAGTGTTCAGGCCTCGAGGATTGTGAGACGTGGATGCGTGCCAGCCCCCGGCATTTGCTCCTGATGAATACCCAATGTACGGGTTGTAATAATAAGAATAGGCTGCCTATGTGTTGAGAGTCATCAACTGATTTTTGAGAATCTGGTTCTCTGCGCTGATGTTCTCCATCTGATTCTGCTAGTCGCTGTATTTCTTGGCTAATTCCTCCACCAGTCTTATTAGATTAGTGATTTGGGAGGTTGCTTCAGAGGTTGAAGCTTCCTGTTGATTGACTTGGCTTCCCTGGGGAAGTTCATCCTGGTGTTCATGTTCTACTGCCATGGTTAACTATACGAGTTTCTGATGTAAGATGGCCAAGGGCCCTATGGTGGGCTCCAAACTGTAGATGCGGTTTTTCTACAGTCAAAATTTAACAGAGAGTTAATGTCGATGTTAAAACAAACAGTTGAATGGGCCTTCAGAAATTGTTATTGAAACTCATAAAGCAAAATAATATGAAAATAATCAAAAAACAAAAGTCAAAGAGAGAGAGAATCATCAACACCAAGATGTAGAGAGGTTCACCAATTGGGCTACGTCCTCTGTGGATTTTACGTATTCACTATGTATGGGTATTCTTAAGTACAAAAATGATTTCTAGGTACGTTAATGTTTTCTGGGTATGTTTTGGCAGAATAACAGTATGCGAATTCAGAGAGAAAAAGATCCCCCTTTCTGAAGGGGGTCCTCCTCTCTTTATAGAAGAAGGACCCATAACTGATGTTGAGCGGTTTATCCCCTTGTTGTCCTCTGGGGACACCTGTCTTGATATACACACGGCAGTTATTTTACGTTCCACAGATCATGGGCTTAATGGTTACTAATGTGCTCTCTTTTGCCAGTTATGAATGGTCAGTTATCATAATGGCGTGACACATTATCGTCGACATTGAGTTCGATGGTTATGGAGAGTATAACCATATATAAGCTTTGTTGGATACGAACGACGAACGACGAGTGGAAAATAAAGCTTTGTCCTTATAATCTATCGTTCGCTACTAGTAAAGTCGGTGGACGAAAGATCAATTTTGACCTGTTAATTCGACGTTCGATGCCTAACTTTGAATGACTCGAATTACCATTAGGCCTGGCCCAGTTATGTGAGCTATATATATTTGTTATTTGTCTTCTACAATGAATTGGGTCCGGCCCAAATAAAAAAGCATTAGAATCAAGAGTTCATCGTTCGTTAAATAAACTGTTGAAACTAACGTTGTTAATGGGAAGATGAAGTCTAACCTCAATAATAATGCAGCCCATAGTCACGAGTAGAACGAAAATACCTGAGTACTCTAAAAATTGCTTTCCAGTGGTCAGCCCCTGGATTACTCGTGAACCTACTCAAACAACTCACAGCGAAAGCAATGTCTGGTTTTGTACAACTCAATAAGTACATTAGACTCCTTATTACTCTAGCATACTCCACTTAAGATATACTTTCTCCTCTATTCTTAGATAGATGTTGATTCAAATCAATTGCAGTTCTGGCTAAACCAGAATCATCTTTATTGAATTCATCAATTATCTTGTCCACGTAGTGTGACTAACTCAATATAAGACCATTAGGCGACCTTATGATTTTAATTCCCAATATTACATCAGCCAGTCCCATGTCTTTCATGTCAAATCTTGAATTCAACATATCCTTGGTAGATTTGATCATCCAATCATTGCTACATTTGATTAGCATGTCATCTACATATATACAGAGTATGACATATTCGTCTTCTGTATTCTTGACATAAACACACTTGTCATATTCATTGATTTTGAACCCATTTGTCATCATGACACTATCAAATTTCTCGTGCCATTGTTTTGGGGCTTGCTTAAGTCCATACAAGGACTTCACAAGTTTGCAGACTTTCTTTTCTTGTCCTGGAACTATACAACCCTCGTGTTGTTCTATATAAATTTCTTCTTCAAGATCTCCATTAAAAAAAGCTGTCTTTACGTCCATCTGATGGACTTCAAGATTCTGTAGTGCGGCAATCACCAAAATCATTCTTATGGAGGTTATTCTCGTCATGGGAGAATATGTGTCAAAGTAATCAAGGCCTTTTCATTGTCCATATCCTTTTATTACAAGTCTGGCTTTATATTTATCAATTGTTTCATCTGTCTTCATTTTTCGTTTGAAAATCTACTTAGAACCTAATGGTTTACTACCTGGAGGAAGATCCACTAACTCCTAAGTATGATTTTGTAAGATAGAATCAATTTCACTTTTTATGGCTTCTTTCCATAAAGGACCCTCAGTGGAGCTTATTGCTTCTTTATAAGTTTGAGGTTCAGCCTCTAGCATATAGGTCAGAAAATCTGGTCTAAACGATTTTTTTGTCCTTGCCCTTTTACTTCGTCTAAGCTCTTCTTCCTCTTTTTCAGTTTCATAATTTTGCTCTTGGTCCTGACTATTCTCTTCAATAGTCTCATACGTTCATTTAGACAAACTTGGACCATCCTCCTTGGAATTACAAGGAAATACATGTTCGAAGAACGATGCGTTCCTAGATTCCATTATCGTGTTCTTGTGTATGTCAGGGTTTTAAATTCATGCACAAGGGACCGATATGCACCGCTGTTATGGGCATAGCCAATGAAGATGCAATCAATCGTTTTAGGACCTATTCTCATCTTCTTAGGCCCGGGTACCAACACTTTGGTAAGACAATCCCATACTTTCAAGTATTAGTAAGACGGCTTCCTTCCTTTTCATAATTCGTATGGGGTTTTATCCTCTTTCTTCCGGGGAACCTTATTTAAAAGATAGTTAGCCGACAAAATGGCTTCCCCCCACATATTCTGTAGCAAATCAGAACTTAACAACATTGCATTCATCATATCTTTTAAGGTACAATTCTTGCATTCAGCCATACCATTTGACTGAGGAGAATAAGATGGCGTGACCTCATGAATAATATCATGTTGTGTACAAAATTCACCAAATGGTTCTACATATTCACCACCACAATCACTTCTTACCGTCTTAATTTTCTTATTAAGTTGGTTCTCAACTTATAAAGAACAAATTTCTCTATAGCCTCATCCTTACTTTTAAGCAAATACACATAGCAATATTTTGTGCTATCATCGATGAAAGTGATAAAATACTTGTTACCACCTCTTGTTTGAACAAACTTTAAGTCACAAACATTGCTATGAATTAATTCAAGTGATATAGCATTCCTTTCAATTGTTTGAAATGATGATCTTATTTGTTTTGCCTCAATACAAGTTTCACACTTATGTTTTGAATCAATTTCAAAAGAGATTATATGATCCAAGTTAATTAATCTACGCAATGTATCAAAATTAACATGCCCTAGTCTACCATGCCATAAGTTAGAAGACTCAAGCATATAAGTGGAAGACTTTTTATTCTTATTGATGGATTTGGGCTTAACAGCCATTACATTCATTTTTCACATTCCATCTTTCACATAACCCCTTCCCACATATATTCCATATTTAGACAAAACTATTTTATGGGCCTCAATAACCATCTTGAAGCCATTCAAGCTCATCATTGTTCCGGAAATCAGGTTCTTCCGGATATCTGGCACATACAGCACATTGTGTAGCTTCACTTCCTTCCCAGATGCATCTTCAGGAATACAGTCCCTTGACCCTTGATATCAAAAGTTACAGAATTGCCCATAAACAGCTTCTCCCCAGTTTCCAAAGGAACTAGGTCAGCAAATGTAGTTCTATCTGAACAGATATGACGAGTGGCACCAGTATCAAGCCACCACTCCTTTGGATTAGAGTCCATCATGTTGACTTCAAAAACCACAGCTGAAAAACTGATGTCAGATACCTCTTAGGTGATGGCGTGCACCACATTGGCCTCTTTCTTCTTGTTTCTTTTCGGCAGTCTATAATCAATCGACTTGTGACCTACTTTGTCACAATTGAAACACTTTCCTTGGAATTTATGTTTCTTTGAAACTTCACCTTTAGGTCTTAGTTTGGACTCTGTCTTGTTGAACTTCTTGTTCTTCGAGCTTTGACCATGCTCTACCATATTAGCCTTAGCGGATTTGGCAACAACATTGTTGGAGAGCTTCTTAGCCGAGCCTCTATTATCCTCTTCAATGCGAAGTCTCACGATGAGGTCTTCCACGTTCATTTCCTTTCTCTTGTGCTTCAAATAGTTCTTGAGGTCTTTCCACGCAGGGGGTAGCTTCTCTAAAATTGCCGCTACCTGAAAAGACTCACTAATAACTATTCCTTCAACATGAATTCCATGAATGATTAATTGAAGCTCTTGAACTTGACTGATGATAGTCTTGGAATCCACCATCTTAAAGTTCATGAACTGTCCCACCAAGAACTTTTTAGCACCAGCATCTTCAGACTTATACTTATGATCCAAGGACTCCCACAGATCCTTGGCCGATCCCTTCATGCTATACACACTATAGAGTGAATCAGACAAGCCATTCAGAATATAATTCCGACACAGGAAATCAGAATGCTTCCAAGCATCAAAAGCATGCACTACTTGGGCATCTGTGTCATCCTTTCTAATTGTAGGAGGATCCTCTTTCAGGAATCTCACAAGATTCAGAGTAGTCAGATAAAATAACATCTTTTGTTGCCACATCTTAAAGTTCAGTCCGATGAATTTATCCAGTTTCTCATTGTGATTAACAGGAACCGAGACCGCCAAAGGCTGCGTTAAAGACGAAGCTAACTAAGGTGATGGCACCGGTGTCACGGATGGATTCTCAGTTGGTACAATGTTCATGTTTCCGGCTATTTCTGGAAACAAGCCAATTATTACTACCAAACTAATTACTAATATAATAAATTAATATTATAACACCAAGGCCAATAAAGCTATAAATACATATAGCCAATTAACATAATAAACATCATATATAAGAATATGAACAATCATTTGTAAAGAAAACGTTTATAAAAAACTTGAAATTCAATGGAGTTTTGGCCGTTTCCAAAAGGAAAAAAAATTAAACACACACATATAAAAGCAGAAACTAAAATACTTTAGAATTTCAAGTATTTTAAAAAATAATGAACTAAACTTATCCTCCACCTCCTAAAGAACTTGTCCTCCACCACCTCCAAAAGATCCAGAAAACGAAGATGATGATGATGATGATGCGAGTTTAGAGGGTAGGTTAGTTTTCATACTGATAATTCTTTTATATTTTTCTATTGTTCATATTTATTTATCTAGACCGCTATTACATTCTTCTTGCTATGTTTTATTTTATCAATGATAAAAGTTGTTATTAGTTTTTTTTAAAATTAAATTTATAAAAACCTTAATTATTATAACTAATCAGTTATATATTATGTTTATTTCAAACTTCTTTTTAAATGAATAGTAATTTTATTAAATATATTAAAAACGATTAGTAATTGTGACGACATGTCATCGTATATATGCTGTGGCAAATAATATTGTCCACATCATCACTAGATCAATTAATTGCGACGATAGTATTTAAAATTGCTGTTGTAAATCGTTAATGTTGCAAATAATTGATGCCACGTCATCACCAACGGAAATCCGAAGAACTAATTGCAATGACTAATTAACGACAACTGTTGTTGCTAATGCATTATGACCGTCTATTGTCACAAATAAACTATTTGTGACTAGGCAGTATGCAACGAAAAAAAATATTTGCGACGACTCATGGTTAGATAGTCATCGCAAAAAACTATTGTTCTCTCTTCCCTCCCGACCTCCCCCCCTCCCCTCCCTCTGTCTCTCCTTTTCTTTTTCACAGA